>JAXIVJ010012254.1:27500-40922 GCA_036785665.1 Chirona hameri | reverse complement strand
GGCTAGGATATATATATATATATATATATATATATATATATATATATATATATATATAAGCGCATATAGCCGCGACCAGGGACCAAGCACGTAGCCAAAGGGGGGAGGGGCGGGCGGGTGCTTTTCGGCGCACGCAGCGCGCCGAAAAGGGCCGACGAGACCGCGCGAAGCGCGGTATCGTGGTCTCTTTACCACGCGAAGCGTGGTCTTATTAGATAGTTTAGAGCACTTTAGAGGCCATTTAGGGCCACTAGGACCCTCTCTGAAAGACCAGAGGGCCCCTTGGACGTTCAAAAGAGCCCCTGTGCATGTCCGAGGGGCCCCTGGCCAGACCGAAAGGGCCCCTGAGCGGGTCAGAGGGCCCCTAAACACGTCGAATGGGCTCCTAGCCAGCACAGAGGGGCCTCTGAGCAGGTCCGAGAGGCCCCCTGAGCATGTCGGCAGGGTGACAAAGCAGCCAGCACAGTCCCTTTCCAGGTCATAGGGGCCCCTGAGCAGGTTGGAGGGCCCTTGGACAGATCCAAGAGGGCCCCTGAGAAAGTTCAAAAGAGCCCCTGTGCAGGTCAGAGGGGCCCTGACCAGAACCGAAAGGGGTCCCTAGGGGGGGTCAGGACGGCCCCTGAGCATGCCGAATGGGCCCCTAGTCAGCACGGAGGGGGCCCCAGGGCAGGTCGGAGGGCCCTCGGAGCATGTCGCAAGGCGACAAAGTAGCCAGCGCAGTCCCTTGCCAGGTCGGAAGGACCTCTTAGAAGGCTGGAGAGCCCCTGGACAGACCAGAGGTGCCCCTGGAAAGTTCAAAATGTCCCTGTACAGATCGGATGGGCCCCTGACCAGACCGAAAGGGCCCCCTGTGCGGGTAAGAAGGGCCCCTGAACATGCCAAATTGGTCCTAGCCCAGCACGGAGGGACCCCAGGGCAGGTCGGAGGGCCCCTTGAGCATGTCGGCAGGGCGTCAAAGCAGCCAGCGCAGTCCGACCAGAAGAGTCGCTGGGCAGATCGGAGGGGCTCCTGGGCAAGTCAGAGGGGCCCCTGGCTAAACCGAAACGGTTCCTGGCGCCGGTCGGAAGGGCCGGATGGGCCGGAACATGCCGGGTGAGTTCCTAGCCAGACTGGAGGAGCCCCTGGACAGGTCGGAGGGGCCCCTGAGCATGTCGGCAGGGTGACAAAGCTGCCAGTCCAATCCCTGGCCAGGTCGGTAGGACCTCTGAACAGGCCGAATGGGCCCCTTGACACACAAGAGGGCTTCTTGGAAGGTCAGATGAGGACCCTGGTCAGACAGAAGGGCCCAAAGCACGTAAAGATCCCAGATGAACATTAAATACAAAGAGGACTTACTCCACAAGAAAAAAATCGGAGCTTTCGGGTATATTGTAACACCCTTCGTCAGCGATTTAAGAGGCATTCGGTAACAGGTCATTGCTCGTTTTAAGACGAGCAATGACATGTTACCGAATGCCTCGCTAACGAAGGGTGTTACAATATACCGCAAGCTCCGATTTTAATTTTTATTGTAGAGTAAGCCCTCTTTGTATTTAATATACATCACCCATTCCACATCATGTATTTTCGCGGATCCCAGATGAGTCCCTGAACAGGTCAGAAGAGCGTTGAAAGGGTCGGAAGGGGCCCTAGACGATCTGAAGGGACCCTGGGCCTTTCAAGAGTAAGAATTCAGTTGTCCAGGGAATAAAGCTCAAATTTTGTGCGCCGCTCTGCGGCGCAATTTAACTACAAATGCTATTATATGCGGGTTAGAAAAAAGCCCCATTTCTTGGCGCACTTATGTGTTATGTTGCTACTTTCCTATATAATTGGGCAAAATAGTTCACTTTAGCATTTTTGACCGCACTTTCAAACGCACAATAACATTTTTAGAGGTCCACACCATACGCAATGTGACGCATTGTTGAGAAAGCATATCCAGGGCATAAGACTTAAAATTTTCGCGCCGCTCCGCGGCGCAATTTGTTCCAGGTCTTGAGCTTAAAAAATATTCCAAGTTGGTATAGCTGATTCCAAATTGGTGTCGCTGGTTCCAAAGTTGATATGGCAGTTTGCTAACTCCAGCTACTAAAAGTTGGTATGGTCCATGCCATACCTGTCATACTGCATTTTCCATCCGTGTAACGTACCTTTTCATCTGGTTTGTTTGGCCCTTCCAACGCTTGGGAAGGGCCCTTTCAGCGCTCGGGAAGGAGGCCCTTTCGAGCCCCCCCCCCCCCTGGACGAAATCCTGGCTACGTGCCTGCCTGGGACCTAGCCAAGGGAGGGGGGGGGGCACGGGGGGCATGCCCACCCCCTGAGCAAGCACCAATTTACACTAGATAACATGCGATGGCTATGACGACCCTCCTCCCCCTCCCCCCCCCCCCCCCCCCCCCACCCGGTCAACAACATTTGGACTGAGGAGTGAAATTTGAGGAGTGAAATCGGAGTGCCCCCCCCCCCCCCCTGCCCAGAACCGTTCCGCCGCCACTGCACAGGATCTGCCGCGGGAGACAGACAGACGGGGTCAGACACCGCCCGTGTTATGAGACGTAAAATGCGACATACCGACTGAGGCTGTGATTGCAAATGTAGTTCACATAAAATGCCGACTATAATCAGTCATGATATATTTGTGCGTTTTGATGGATGATAAATGCATTTATTTCGTCTGATAATATATAATTTCAGATTCGCACAAAATAATCTCACGAAGTTTAGGTCGGTTGATATCAAGCAATAGAATAATACTTATCGTGGGTCGTGTACGTGTCGCTTTATTATTCAAGGATTTCGCAGACCGTTGGAGAAGAATAGCAGAATGTTGCGACGTTACCGCTTCGGTGAGTTTGAAGACGGCTGGCCATGTGCGAAGGAAGCCCTTGTCGAAACGTCGCTGCTCGGAACCGGGGGCTTCCACGTCGTCCATCGCGAATCGTCTGCAGCCACCGGGCTGAAATCAGGTGCCAACCATTTCATCGACTGCTATCCTTGCTGAGAATCCGCACATTTATGACTAGGTCGAATATAAACGTAGCTCATTATCGATAAGTGAGCAAATACCATTTATTTCGCTGGTATAAGGCGTTTAACTACTAAAAGACGTTTAGATCCCCTGCTTTGCAGCTCGCCAATAATGCTTTGCTGTTTTATTTACCTCCAAGGTTAAAAAACGGTTGGTATGACAAATTTAGTCTCGTGCTTTTCTGACAGTTTGGTGCAATCACGCCGCTTCAGCCAGGGATATACAATTCCTGCTTTACGGTCGGCTTGCATATGAACGGTTAAAATGCGCTTTGCACACGACTGAAGCGTATATAGTTAGGAGCACGAACAGATATTGCCTTTGCCGCTACAGGTCATAAGATTAAGATCAGCAGCGTGTGTGTAAGGGCTGGTGCCACACACCAGTCCCTTTTTCTGCTTATATCTATCATCCGACAGTTCGAACGGCATGTCGCTAAGCGCACAGACCAGGAAATGACTACAGTTCAGGAAATAACAGCTCCAGTGGGAAGCCATCAATCCTGCCTACAAAACACATCACTGATCAGTGATCGCTTACCCGGCTCGGTGTCCTGCGGAAGCTCTTCGTTTGCCGTCCACGTGCCCAGCGGAGGATCGGTAGCACGGTCCAATCTCCGGCGAGGTCACAGATCACAGCAACCCTGCGTGTCGGGCTCACAGATCCACGCCGTAACCTCGCGTCTAGCTCACAGAACCACGCCGTAACCTCGCGTCTAGCTCACAGACTCACGCCGTAACCTCGCGTCTAGCTCACAGAACCACGCCGTAACCTCGCGTCTAGCTCACAGACTCACGCCGTAACCTCGCGTCTAGCTCACAGACTCACGCCGTAACCTCGCGTCTAGCTCACAGAACCACGCCGTAACCTCGCGTCTAGCTCACAGACTCACGCCGTAACCTCGCGTCTAGCTCACAGACTCACGCCGTAACCTCGCGTCTAGCTCACAGACTCACGCCGTAACCTCGCGTCTAGCTCACAGACTCACGCCGTAACCTCGCGTCTAGCTCACAGACTCACGCCGTAACCTCGCGTCTAGCTCACAGACTCACGCCGTAACCTCGCGTCTAGCTCACAGACTCACGGGCCACTTCGCGGTCCGTCTCCCTGCGCGCTCTATACCAGCTCACGGAGCGGCGCGGAGCGGCGCGGCCGGGTGGTCAGGCGGGCGGCAGTGTGCGGCACAGCGGCGGTGGTCGAGCGCGGTAGACGGCGGTATGGCCGGGATAGCGGCACTATCGCGCGGACCTCTGACCGGCGCTTCCGGCCGGCTGCCCGGAAGACTCGACGGCCACTCGAGGGGGCGCGGGCCGCCCCATCCGGCTCTGAGTCACCCTGGGCACGATTCACACTGCACCCCCAACTCAGTCGCGCCGCACTGCACACTTACTGCACCCTCACGATTCACACTGCACCGCACCCTCACCACCTGCACCGCACCCTCACCACCTACACTGCACCCTCACCACCTGCACCGCACCCTCACCACCTGCAACGCACCCTCGCCACCTGCACCGCACCCTCACCACCTGCAACGCACCCTCGCCACCTGCACCGCACCCTCACCACCTGCCACCCTCACCACCTGCCACCCTCACCACCTGCACCGCACCCTCACCACCTGCACCGCACCCTCACCACCTGCACCGCACCCTCACCACCTACACTGCACTCTACGTACAGCACTCTCGCAATCCACACTGCGTCCCACACCGCACACTCGCCAATTCACAGTTACGCCCACCGTGCGTTGCCCGTCCACGCTGTGTGTGTGTACCTCCCGAGGACACTAACTATCGAGTTACGGCCTGCGGTAACCGGCGCCGTCCTGTCCCGCCCCTACCGGCGACACTGCCACCGCGGGCGGCAGAAGGCGACCCGCTGGATACCCTCCAGCGCTGTGACGTCACAGGCTCGTGTCAGCCGCTGGCAGAAGTGCAAAGTTCCGGGTCGGCGGCAGGTCACGGGGGTCAGGCCGAGATGTCAGTGATCTCAGACGGAAGCTGGGCGGGACCCGAGCCAGAAGCGCGAACAAAAGGTCACGTCAGACCCGCGGGACAGGAATGATTTGACTCACCGGGAGTGAGCTCATGATGTCATTTACTCGACTCCTTTGTACTTCATTTAATCATCATAGCTGACATTTAATGGTGGCGATGTTTCCGGGAAATAAGGTAACACGACTGCAGTTTGTCAGTGTCATTCGCCAGGGTAGATCCACTCACTCACCCACCATCCACTCACTACTCAGTACTCACGCCAGAGTTAACTCCTCGTGTGTTCCCTATGTTCCAAGTTCGAGCTTAACTCTTCTGTTGAGTCACCACTGTCTATTGCAAAGGCTGCCGGTGCCATAATCTCGTATATTTCGTGCGATAACAGGTACAGGTCGGGCCGCCCCGAGCGGAGACCATGCCAACGCCGTACAATTACGTCACAGGTGATTCACATATATCATATCATCTGGCGCGGCCGGGGAGCCGGCGGCAACCCCCGCCGAGTCGCGGACAACATTCTCTCGGTCAGAGTCACTACAGCGCCGCACGTCAGGGCGAGTCATGAGCCTCGGAAGTGGCACATTCATCCCGGCAACAGGTGATGTTGGTTCCTTGCCGCGGCCTCACTGATGTATCACGATTGTCACTGCTGGAGACACGAGGTACGGACACAATCGGACACAGTCGCAGGACACGGGCACAATCGGCGCCGTCTGGATATGCATACATCCGAACCTTGGCAAGGAAACATATTCGTCTTTCCGACAAACGGGGAAACCATCTCTCCGAACGCCACCGATCCCAAACCAGACGCCGTGAGCATTACCGCAAGCATGGTCACGAATCTCGAGCACGTCAATCCAGGTGACCCTTCTGCAGCCGCAGGAGTAGGGATGTGGAGGTACGGTGGCTATAGCAGGTACTTCACAGCAAGGCGCCGAAAGACGCCAGAGTGCCGCCGCGACCACCGAGTATGCTCCACCGAGGATACTCTACTGAGGATACCCCACCGAAGCCGCCGCCATGGACAACAACAGGCACTGTCCAACGGCGAGTTACACCGTGTCCATTCTCAATACCAGTCTGTAATTGATGCCGCGAACATACCTCTCCAAAGCCTCGCATTTCACTTCTTCCGCACTATAACGCTATGTATTTGAAGAAATTGTCTATATCTTCTCTCGCAAAGTTCGTTCCTCACCCGACGTTCGCCGCCCTGTCCTACAAACAGTGTGAGGAGCCGGCCGCTGCGCCGCTGGCCAGTCAGCTGACCTCGACCGGCGGCCGGGGTCGGGCCTCCAGTGCTGCCATCTCCCGTCGGTGGAGCTCCTCGCTGCGGCGGTACTCGGCCTGCAGGGTGGCCACGCCGCGGAGGCCGCCGCCGCCGCCAGTTGCCGAGTACATCTCACACCAGACCGGGCAGTGCCCGCTGATGACGCCGCCCCAGCGCCAGCCGTGCGGGATGGCCAGGTGGGACAGACCCGTGCGGACCACCGAGTAGTGACCTGTAGGCGGAGGGTGACATGGGTCAGACGTCTGGCTTACGGCAGTTGATGATTCCCGAGATATTTCCATCAATCATCAGTAAACCTCGTTCAGCACCCGTTCAGACATCTGATCCGGCAGCTCTCAACACGAACAATATGACACAAAACCAGCTTCCCCTCTTGGAGCGCCCCCCCCCCCCCCCCCCCAGAGAGGCCAGGGTGCCGTGCTGCTCGCTCACCGGTGAAGGCGGCCTCGGTGTGCTCAGTCATCCAGATGTTGGAGAACCGGTTGGCGGCCGTGTCGCCCGGACTGCCGGTCACGTTCGTGGTGACCCCTTCCGGCACCACCGGGTGGAACTTGTGGCGACGCAGCGCCTCGAACGCTGCCGGGAATGAGGTGGAAATGACGGTTAGGACCCCTCCTGCACCACCGGATGGAACTTGTGGCGGCGCAGCGCCTCGAACGCTGCCGGGAATGGGGTGGAAATGACGGTTAGGACCCCCTCCGGCACCACCGGATGGAACTTGTGGCGGCGCAGCGCCTCGAACGCTGCCGGGATTGGGAATGGGGTAGAAATGACAGTTAGACGGGAGAGCGACAGAATCTAGTGGGGTAAAACTGTGTGCGGTAAAAGTTGGTGGAATGGGTATAAAATGAAACCCACAGGGTTGGCAACATGAATAACATGTCCAGAAAGGAGACTTATTTAGATACAACATAAGCCGTCAAAGTTTGTTCCGGGACCATCGACATTTTTAGTCCAGAACCACCTTCATGGGAGATATTGGGCCACATGCTGTGTAAGGGTGCAGTGTGTTCATAATTCCGTTATCGGATATCGGCGCCAGATGAGAGCCATGCTCGATATGGACAGCCGCCTAGTGACGGCGATAGCCGATATACATCATGTTCCTGATCTGGTCGCCGCTATCGACCAATACTTCCGAGGACCTCATGGCAAATCTCGATAAATCCGATTAGATAGTAGGTACAGGGATTGCTGCTGGGCAAACGTTTATCTGTTCTCATCAGAAACCACATCATCACAGGAAGACAGCACTGAGAAAACCGAAAAGCCAGCCAACCGCCAAATGTGTTGGGCTCTCTTCAGGGAGAACCCTCTTTTAATCTCAGTGGCGCACACAAGCATGTATTCACGTTAGAGAAACACAATAAACAAGATTAGCCGTACCTGAGTCATCAGGAGCTCGGCTGAAGTCTCCCATCACAATGACGTCATCCTCGTCTCGCAGCATCTGCTCCAACGCTTTCTCAACGGCCTCCAGCGGGGCAGAGCTGTACTGACAGTTCGTTTCGCCGCCGGTAGATGGCTGGTCGGTCGGCCAGCGCAGGCGTACGGTAATCACTGAGAAGTGAAACTTGCCCACCTGTGGGGCCGCGTAAAAAGGGAACACAAAGGATGAGTCAACAAAGGAAAGTGGTTTAGACAACAGCCGGTCCCGGTTATAATACAAAAACTGCCCGTAACGGTGACGATTCATTTAATACGGATACGGTCACCGCTGCCACCTGAGGTCGCAGTCGGAGGTCTACAGCTGACACCAGTCCCGACAGTTTATAGCGAACGGCAGTCATAGGTTGATCATAGTCAATAAATTACGAATGGTGAAATTTCCTGGAAAAGTCGCGTACGAAATGAAATACCGCCGATCGACATAGCTTCGTTAATACACATTTAAATCCAAAACATTGTGATCACATCCCCTCGACATCAAGTGTTCAGAGGTCACACGACCGTCAGAGCGTTACTTCTTACCACACGCCATTTTATCGAAATTTAGCGTCGGAAGCAACTCTGAAAATTTTACACGAGCCTCCTATTGCCATTCATAAAGCTCGAGTAAAACAATATATAACTGATAAACATCTGTGCCTCACCTTGAACTTGCCGACGTAGGGCGAAGTAACGCCGACGCCGGGCACGAGCGCCTGGTCGCGCAGCTCGACCCCTTTGCTGACGTCATAGATGAAGCCGCAGCGATGGCCGTCGGCGGAGGGCGGGGAGACGGCCCAGCGCCAGGCGCCGCGCCAGCCCTGCCAGTTCTTCACCTTGTGCAGGCTGGGTGTGTTCAGCTCCGAGCAGATCTGCCACAGAGCAGGACGCAGAGACGACGGTTAATTCAGTCATAGCATTGAGACGACGGATGGTCTGTAGATGGAGGCATGTATGGGGTCAGGCGTAAGTATAGGGGTGGCCCAGCTATTGAGGAGGGACACACTGCGACGACTTTCTCCCCCCCCCCCCCCTCCTGTTGACATGCCACACATATTGTTAGCAGCTGCTTTTTGTGTTGGCCTGTTTTTTGGCGTCGAGTCGGGTAACTGAAGCCATGCTGTCTCCATCAGCAGCGCATTATCTGACTGATGAACATCTGTGACAGCCACCCAGGAAACAGCCACCTCGGAGTTAACACGAGCGTTTCTCTCCGGAGTTTACCATTGAGGTTCAGTGCTACCTCCCGGGAAGCCACGTTTCAGCCCCAGTTAATATACAGAGGCACTGCTAACAGACAGATAAACAAAGTAGAACTATCGGTTCTTTGTTGACCTCTGTTCTGAAGAGCGGAGCGACGACGCGCCCGGTGTAAAGTGCGACAAACATTCCATAAATACGCGAGCGGCAAAAGTAATAAGCATGTTGGGGTTGAACACGATCCATACGTGCGGAAGACATGTGCCCAATTGTAGACGGCAAGCTAGCAATGGCTTAACAAAGCCAATAAGTGCTGTATGCCCAAATAATTTTCCGGAAATTAAACGACGTAAGACGGCATCGTACCGAGTCAAGAATGCCAAAACGGATGGATTCGCGTGATTAGATATTCGCACAACAGGGATCGTATGTGCCCACTCCCACTGCCACCCATTCATGCCTCCGCCAATACAAACACACACTTTAATATTCCCATTGAGGTACAGCTGCTTCGCCTCTCACGCCCACCGGTTCCCGCGGTAAATTTGCCGCGGTAAATTTGGCGCGGTAAATAGCAGCTCCACTGCTGGTCTACCCCAACAAACCAGCAGCCTGGCCCAGCAACCTTCCTTATCCATTCCCGATAATACCTGACCTTTAACATGACCAGATCTTCCGTAACCTTCTATCTGTTCAATCTTGCCAGGTCTTAAAAGACTTAAAACACCCCTCCCCAAACTTCCCGACCGGAGTTTTGCCCGCTATTCTACGATCTACCCCAGACCTTCTCAATCTTTTCCAACAAGGGTTCCCGACATTCGTTCACCTTTGCCAACCTTCATCCCCATCCCCATGCCTTACCGGGTATTCTCAGACCCTTCTGGACCTCCCACGCCATCCTCCGTCATTTGACCGAGGTGATGGACGGACCGATCTCTCACCTTGCCGAGGGCGTCGGCGTCGAACACCTCCTGGACGGCCACCAGGCCGAGTCCGTTCTCCAGGATGGTGCGACATACCACCTCCAGCACGCCCGGGTTGGCCGCCTTGTCTGTGCAGAACCGCTCCAGGTTCCAGGTGGCCAGTCGGAACACCGGGCGTCCGCCGCGCTGGCTGTTAAACACCTGAGACGGAGAGCAGGGTGTGTTAACCCTATTTGTAACAGGGGTGGGAGGGGGTCCGCCCCCCCCCCCCCCCTCAGGTTTTTCGCGGGTATCTCCGGAACGGCTGGAAACAGGCCCATGAAATTTGGGGAATTTCCCTAGAATTGATTTCCACATATGGAGTCAAAAGTTTGAGTTCTTAACCTGAACAGATGCGGTTCCAGGGCCCAGTTTTTGGTGGGTTCTTCGGCGACATTTGGCGATAATACGGAGATGCGATCTTCACGGCTTCTTCCTAACTGCCTCAAGTATAAAGGAGTTACATAGGTTTACAACAATCTGAAACAAATGTAAAATAAGTTGATGTTAATGAACTCTAATAAATATTGCATGGCAGAGGTGGTGTCAGGGACTTGAAAAGGGGAGGTTTCTACATATAAGAGATGCAGGGGCGGGTTCAGGCACAGGAAAAGGGGGGTGACTGACATGGTGGTGACGATATGACTATATGATATACGATGTCTATATACGAGGCGCGCTCAGGAATCGAAGAAAGGGGGTCATACTATTGCAGGGAGACTAAGATGCATGGGCCTACAAGGACATAACATACTGCAGTTTTCGGATGAAACGCACTAGAGGGTACTCTACGAATGATTATAGGATAATAGGCGAGTCCAGGTAGGGTAAAAAGGGGGTAACCAATATGAATTGAAGTTGCAAGTGAAATAGTCACTGTTGACTAGTTAGTATCACAATAGCGGAAAATATACCTATAAAAAGGTATTGTGCCTCCCCAGGTTGGATCCTGGATACGCCTATGATTAAGTACAACATGCAAAAAGAAACTATCTATGATCATTAACTTATTTATATTGCTTGATAGCAACTTGCCTGCGGTAAATATTTTATCTATTTGGCCTCCCCTTTATATTTACCTAGCACCGCCTATGGCGAAAAGTATGTTGTATAACGGGTTTGTATGATGTCACAATAACGCACCATTTCATTTATCAAACAAAAAATAAAAAAACTGTTTTATTGCATTTACTTCACCCCAATATTTAGTGGCCTGCAAACGCCTATGATTTTTGATTTTTCCAAAGTTACCGCCATATATCAATCTCCAATTCAATCTCTATCGATACTCATTAGTTGCGTTAAAACCGGTTGATACACATGATTGTTGTGTTGGATCAAAATACCCCTAAGATTTGTAGTTTGCCTCCCTGTTGCCCCCCTATCAAAAAAATATAGTTTTTTTAGAAATGTGAATCGTGTTGAGGGGAATCAAACCCCGTTTCATTTTTGCAAATCGGACGGGTGAATCTCGAGATCTCTGGGGGGGGGGGCGGAATCCCCCCCCCCCCTGTTACAAATAGGAGTAACCTGTTACAAATAGGGTGTTAAACGCCTGATGAGAGGAAGCGGAAGGTGTCGTGTCAGGTTCGGAGAGAGGGTGCACGTTAGGACGGGACGGGTATCGTCTGTTGGATTATCAGTAACGTGATTGTGTAGCCTGCCGTCCAACTGCGCCGTGTCGGATTGGACGGTTACAGCCGAGTACGCGGTGACGGGGTGCCGATTTACATTTGTTTGGAATCAGTTCAGTGTCAGTATCGACTGCAGCCTGGGTGGGCGGGTGAAACACAGTCAGCGGGGATGCATGCAAACTTAACAGCGGGGATGCATGCAGACTTAACATGCATTGTTCTACCAACATTGGCACACAGCCTCCCTTTCAGCACCATGACAGACACCCACCTCCTCGAGGACAGGTCTGGGCGAGTGCAGCGCCAGCAGTTCACAGATATCTCCGGAGGCCTCCAGGTAAGGTCCGATGGCGCCCAGTCCCAGCGGCACGGAGTGGGTCCGCCGGTGACCGCGCGGCTGGGCGACAGCCGGCGTCGGCGGCGGCACGGCTGCCCCGACCTCTGCCGGCGCCGTCACCGAGGTCTTCTCGCTGCTGCTGCTCTCGTGCTCGCTGGCGTCGTCCAGCGTGAAGTAGTGGCGCAGCACGTCGACGCTGCGCCGCGACACACCGCGTACTTTAGCCAGCTGACGGAGAGAGCGGTAGCCGCCCTTCTTGTCGCGGTAATGCAGGATCCGGTCGGCAGTCTCTTGAGATATGAACTGCACCTGCAGGATGAGACGATGGCGTTTAGGGTCCGGAGGTGGTAGACAGTTGACATTTAGCGTACGCCTTATGTACAGAAACGGGCAAATGTTGTGTTTGACCTCTCACTATCTCTTGAGAGCAACCACCGCATCACGTAACATTTGGGGTAGAAAAACAAATAAGCGCGACTTGAGTTCTCATCATCAGTCAAAGACAGATGATTATATCATCAGAAGGTCGCTAAGGGCAGTTCAATAGAAGAGAGGGATACACGATGAACCGAAACATACCTGCATGAGGTCAAAGATGGTCGCCGTGTTGAGGTTGATTTTCTGTGGGGATGCGGCGCCCGACCGACCTTCCGGGTTTTCTGACGCAAACTGAGATGTCACAGGCACCCTGAGCAGAATATCAACAAAAGTTAAAACAATATATGTCGGCCTCTGGGAAAGGAGAGAGAGATGGAGCAACAATACATTCGTTTCTAGCGCCGATCCATCTATATCACACAATTCGATTTACTCACCGATCTCGGATTTAATTATCGCTGCCTCACTGAGGTCAGAAAGCGACTAGAACGTTTCACAGTTCATATGAAATCATCGTCTGTTTTATATGAAATTATCCTGCCGACAGCAGCAAAAACACACTGACGTCATACGATCAACACAAATGCAAAACAAACGAGATAGAAGGCGGGGTGAAATGCATTTTACAATCACGACGTCGCGTGCTCAAGAATGAATGAGGTCTGGGACGAGACTTCAGGCTGCTACGGTGGCGCCAAATGATGATGTATCGCACAACATCTAAACAAAAAAGAAAAGTCGTTCCGCCAGCCTTCCACTGACGTAACGCGTTCTCAACGGGTTGCTGCAAGTCCGTAAACAAGTGTGTAAAAACTGCATCACCGTCTAAAACACGATCTGTGGGTGAGCGGCCTAGTCCGGCTCGGCCGCACCCTTGCCGGTTTGAAGAAAGTCGGCCTGGCGCCTGAACAGCGGCCAAGACCGGACTGACCCGCCACCAGTCACCCCACCACTCCACCTCCACCAGCCACCGGTCTTACTCCCGTTTTTTTTGGTTTGGTTAGGATAAGGCTGCTTCGGTCTACTTGGACCATTGCGCAGCCATGGGATGAAGGAAAAGGGGGCGACCGCCCATGGACAGACTCTTCCCCGCAGCGCGAAGCTGCGAGGAGAGCCCACGCCATGCAGACGGCCACCACTCCCGGGGGGGCAGCTCGAGGCCACCACATGCCCGGTGGCCAT
>JAXIVJ010012254.1:0-22500 GCA_036785665.1 Chirona hameri | reverse complement strand
CGAGCAAAGGATTGACTCGTAAGTCATGTAGGGGTAATAACGATGATGAGAAGCTATCCGGCGCTGTTGGAATGAGTTTCTGAAGGATTCAATAAAGCCATAAATGACCATCATGTTCCTCCAATAAGGTCTGAGAATGACTCCTTATAAGTCGGTGACCTTCCGTCGTCAAGTGAAATATAAATTATTACCCGAGCAAAACTAAGGTATTCACCCCAGAAAAACGGGTTGAAACACCGTCTTCGGGGATTCACTTCGTAGCAGCGCCACAAATAGGCCCGCGTAACTCCAGTCAACCGTGGGCAATAATCGCCGCTGGAGCCACTCCCAGCTGTCATCAGAGACGAGGGACGGGCGACGGCAGAGAATCAGGGTCGGTAGTGCCAGCTCCGAGCTGTATCCGAGCTGATCCGAGCTCCGGGCTCCGTATCCGAGCTCCGAGCTGTATCAGGTCACAAAGCCGTCTCCGGAGCAGCCGGCAGACAGAGCGCAACCAGACTCGTGATCGATGAGTCAGGATCAGCAACCAGACTCGTGATCGATGAGTCAGGATCAGCAACCAGACTCGTGATCGATGAGTCAGGATCAGCAACCAGACTCGTGATCGATGAGTCAGGATCAGCAACCAGACTCGTGATCGATGAGTCAGGATCAGCAACCAGACTCGTGATCGATGAGTCAGTCAGCAACCAGACTCGTGATCGATGAGTCAGGATCAGCAACCAGACTCGTGATCGATGAGTCAGGATCAGCAACCAGACTCGTGATCGATGAGTCAGTCAGCAACCAGACTCGTGATCGATGAGTCAGTCAGCAACCAGACTCGTGATCGATGAGTCAGACCGACCGACTGCCGAGCCAGCCAGTCAGACCGACCGACTGCCGAGCCAGCCAGTCAGACCGACCGACTGCCGAGCCAGCCAGTCAGGCCGACCGACTGCCGAGCCAGCCAGTCAGACCGACCGACTGCCGAGCCAGCCAGTCAGACCGACCGACTGCCGAGCCAGCCAGTCAGACCGACCGACTGCCGAGCCAGCCAGTCAGACCGACCGACTGCCGAGCCAGCCAGTCAGACCGACCGACTGCCGAGCCAGCCAGTCAGACCGACCGACTGCCGAGCCAGCCAGTCAGACCGACCGACTGCCGAGCCAGCCAGTCAGACCGACCGACTGCCGAGCCAGCCAGTCAGACCGACCGACTGCCGAGCCAGCCAGTCAGACCAACCGACTGCCGAGCCAGCCAGTCAGACCGACCGACTGCCGAGCCAGCCAGTCAGACCGACCGACTGCCGAGCTAGCCAGTCAGACCGACCGACTGCCGAGCCAGCCAGTCAGACCGACCGACTGCCGAGCCAGCCAGTCAGACCGACCGACTGCCGAGCCAGCCAGTCAGACCGACCGACTGCCGAGCCAGCCAGTCAGACCGACCGACTGCCGAGCCAGCCAGTCAGACCGACCGACTGCCAAGCCAGCCAGTCAGGCCGACCGACTGCCGAGCCAGCCAGTCAGACCGACCGACTGCCGAGCCAGCCAGTCAGACCGACCGACTGCCGAGCCAGCCAGTCAGACCGACCGACTACCGAGCCAGCCAGTCAGACCGACCGACTGCCGAGCCCAGCCAGTCAGACCGACCGACTGCCGAGCCAGCCAGTCAGACCGACCGACTGCCGAGCCAGCCAGTCAGGCCGACCGACTGCCGAGCCAGCCAGTCAGGCCGACCGACTGCCGAGCCAGCCAGTCAGACCGACCGACTGCCGAGCCAGCCAGTCAGACCGACCGACTGCCGAGCCAGCCAGTCAGACCGACCGACTGCCGAGCCAGCCAGTCAGGCCGACCGACTGCCGAGCCAGCCAGTCAGACCGACCGACTGCCGAGCCAGCCAGTCAGGCCGACCGACTGCCGAGCCAGCCAGTCAGACCGACCGACTGCCGAGCCAGCCAGTCAGACCGACCGACTGCCGAGCCAGCCAGTCAGGCCGACCGACTGCCGAGCCAGCCAGTCAGGCCGACCGACTGCCGAGCCAGCCAGTCAGGCCGACCGACTGCCGAGCCAGCCAGTCAGGCCGACCGACTGCCGAGCCAGCCAGTCAGGCCGACCGACTGCCGAGCCAGCCAGTCAGACCGACCGACTGCCGAGCCAGCCAGTCAGACCGACCGACTGCCGAGCCAGCCAGTCAGGCCGACCGACTGCCGAGCCAGCCAGTCAGGCCGACCGACTGCCGAGCCAGCCAGTCAGGCCGACCGACTGCCGAGCCAGCCAGTCAGGCCGACCGACTGCCGAGCCAGCCAGTCAGGCCGACCGACTGCCGAGCCAGCCAGTCAGACCGACCGACTGCCGAGCCAGCCAGTCAGACCGACCGACTGCCGAGCCAGCCAGTCAGACCGACCGACTGCCGAGCCAGCCAGTCAGGCCGACCGACTGCCGAGCCAGCCAGTCAGACCGACCGACTGCCGAGCCAGCCAGTCAGACCGACCGACTGCCGAGCCAGCCAGTCAGACCGACCGACTGCCGAGCCAGCCAGTCAGACCGACCGACTGCCGAGCCAGCCAGTCAGGCCGACCGACTGCCGAGCCAGCCAGTCAGACCGACCGACTGCCGAGCCAGCCAGTCAGGCCGACCGACTGCCGAGCCAGCCAGTCAGACCGACCGACTGCCGAGCCAGCCAGTCAGACCGACCGACTGCCGAGCCAGCCAGTCAGGCCGACCGACTGCCGAGCCAGCCAGTCAGGCCGACCGACTGCCGAGCCAGCCAGTCAGACCGACCGACTGCCGAGCCAGCCAGTCAGGCGACCGACTGCCGAGCCAGCCAGTCAGGCCGACCGACTGCCGAGCCAGCCAGTCAGACCGACCGACTGCCGAGCCAGCCAGTCAGACCGACCGACTGCCGAGCCAGCCAGTCAGACCGACCGACTGCCGGGCCAGCCAGTCAGACCGACCGACTGCCGAGCCAGCCAGTCAGGCCGACCGACTGCCGAGCCAGCCAGTCAGACCGACCGACTGCCGAGCCAGCCAGTCAGACCGACCGACTGCCGAGCCAGCCAGTCAGACCGACCGACTGCCGAGCCAACCAGTCAGACCGACCGACTGCCGAGCCAGCCAGTCAGACCGACCAGTCAGACCGACCGACTGCCGAGCCAGCCAGTCAGACCGACCGACTGCCGAGCCAGCCAGTTAGACCGACCGACTGCCGAGCCAGCCAGTCAGACCGACCGACTGCCGAGCCAGCCAGTCAGACCGACCGACTGCCGAGCCAGCCAGTTAGACCGACCGACTGCCGAGCCAGCCAGTCAGACCGACCGACTGCCGAGCCAGCCAGTCAGACCGACCAGTCAGACCGACCGACTGCCGAGCCAGCCAGTCAGACCGACCGACTGCCGAGCCAGCCAGACCGACCGACTGCCGAGCCAGCCAGTCAGACCGACCAGTCAGACCGACCGACTGCCGAGCCAGCCAGTCAGACCGACCGACTGCCGAGCCAGCCAGTTAGACCGACCGACTGCCGAGCCAGCCAGTCAGACCGACCGACTGCCGAGCCAGCCAGTCAGACCGACCGACTGCCGAGCCAGCCAGTCAGACCGACCGACTGCCGAGCCAGCCAGTTAGACCGACCGACTGCCGAGCCAGCCAGTCAGACCGACCAGTCAGACCGACCGACTGCCGAGCCAGCCAGTCAGACCGACCGACTGCCGAGCCAGCCAGTCAGACCGACCGACTGCCGAACCAGCCAGTTAGACCGACCGACTGCCGAGCCAGCCAGTCAGACCGACCGACTGCCGAGCCAGCCAGTCAGACCGACCAGTCAGGCCGACAGAATGCAGCCCAGTGTCGCTGCTGTCAATGTCATCGCGCCGAGACAGACAGACACGGGGCAGATGTCGAACACGGTGACAATTTGAAGGTCATCGCGCAGAATAAAATTACGGATACAGTTATATTCAACATATTGGTAAAAGCTGAAAAATAGCGATGAGTCAAAGCTGCACCACTTCCCTACAACGTTCTTGTGAGTGTTATTTTATAGTATTTACATTTCGATATCAAAGCAATAGGTGCACCTTCCTAAAATAAATATCAGTTCTTCACAGATCACGCTTACACTTCCTGTAACAGCACACGCTGCTCGATATTGGCTTGTAAGCTGACACAAGAGAACCACAGCAGCAACTGTCCAGCAGCAGTTGCCGGGATCGTCTCCTCTCAGAGGGTGTCGCTGCTTTGACTGCAGAAGTTATTATGGGCTTGTTACTTCGTGCTTCATTACCGGTATCCAGTTTGTTCCAGACGCCCGCTCATAACACCCGATACAGAGCTGCGTTGCTCCCTCCAGGAGTTTTCTATTCATGCCGCCGATCCTATGTATCCGGTGCGATGCCGGAACTGGCGCTGCAGATAATGAAGCCATATCGCGCCGCTGATTCACCGGACTTCCTATGCGTGGGAGACCTCTGAGCAGGCCAGTAATAGACGTCCGTCCTCCCTTCTGTCGTGTGTGGCAGGGCCTGCTACCGGAGAGCCAAACCAAGACATCACGGCCGCAGCAATAGACGGGACGTCCTCTCTTCTGTCGTGTGTGGCAGGGCCGGCCTGCTGCTGGAGAGCCAAACCAAGGCATCACGTCCGCAGCAATAGACGGGACGTCCTCTCTTCCGTCGTATGTGGCCGGCCTGCTGCCGGAGAGCCAAACCAAGACATCACGTCCGCAGCAATAGACGGGACGCCCTCCCTTCTGTCGTGTGTGACAGGGTCGGCCTGCTGCTGGAGAGCCAAACCAAGACATCACTTCCGCAGCAATAGACGGGACGTCCTCCCTTCTGTCGTGTGTGGCAGGGCCGGCCTGCTGCCGGAGAATCGAGCCAAGGGATCGCGTCCGGACTAATGCTAAATATTTGCTGTTGACTTGAACGGCCTGAAGTTGCTGGCAGCGGCCACGGTTAGATAAAGTCAATGGACGAGGAAGGCCGAACCAAAGCTTTGTGGTGCACGTAAAGCGTTCGTCTCTAAATTCTGCCGGTCACAGGAATTGAGCGATCAGATGGTAGGGACCACGGTTTATGAAACAAGTTATGTTCAGCAAAGGAGTCTGATCCAGGAGGCCGCCATCCAAGCAAAAGGTTCGGACTAAATCTACCAAACAAAGTCGTCATTTTTTAGGATTGACATCGCTAAACCGTCATTCCATCAGCAGTTGCCGACCGACAACGGCCCCCCGTGGCTCGACCGACGGCCGATACGCGGCTCATAGTCGGTATCTCTGACGCATACCACAGGTGGCCAATCATCGACCTCTGTCGCCGCCGTCAGCTCGCCCGCGTCGGAGCAGGCAGCGTCACTTCCGGCGAACAGCACCCCACCTCCTGCTGCCCACCACCGCCCCCAATCACTGAACACCACCCGAACACAGCCCGAACACAGCCCGAACACCGCCCGAACACCGCCCGAACACCACCCGAACACCGCCCGAACACCGCCCGAACACCACCCGAACACCACTCGAACACAGCCCGAACACCGCCCGAACACAGCCCGAACACCGCCCGAACACCACCCGAACACCGCCCGAACACCGCCCGAACACCACCCGAACACAGCCCGAACACCATCCGAACACCACCCGAACACCGCCAGAATACCACTCAACACTGCCCGAATACCACCCGAACACCGACCAAACACCACCCGAACACCACCCGAACACCACCCGAACACCACCCGAACACCGCCCGAACACCGCCCGAACACCGCCAGAATACCACCCTAATACCACCCAAACACCACCCGAACACCACCCGAACACCGCCCGAACACAGCCTGAACACCGCCTGAACACCACCCGAACACCACTCGAACACCACCCGAACACCGCCCGAACACAGCCTGAACACCGCCCGAACACAGCCTGAACACCACCCAAACACCACCCGAACACCACCCGAACACCACCCGAACACCGCCCGAACATCGCCCGAACACCACCCGAACACCGCCCGAACACCGCCCGAACACCGCCCGAGCATCGTCCGAACATCGCCCAAACACCACCCGAACACCGCCCGAACACCGACCGAACACCGCCAAAGCAGCGCCCGAACACCGCCCGCCGCCCGAGCGTCGTCCGATCGCCGCTGTCGTCCGATCGCAGCGGCCTCACGCAGCCCCGGAGTGCGACACCGGGCCTGACCAGCTATCTTGTTTGTTGGCGGGATTAGCGCGGTCGGTGACGCGCTGACACGAGCAGTGCAGAGCACGCCACGCAGCTCGCCGAGAGATAAGATCGGGCGTGGCGTGCCTACGACCAACGGACGGACCGAGCTGTGCCTACGGCCAACGGACGCGCCGAGCCGGGGGTGTTTGAACATCATTACTGGCCCCCCGCGTGGCGTCCCGGGACGCCACGAGACACGCCGTGGGGAAGACACGTGGAAGAGCGTGCTTGTTATGATTCTTGAGTGGACAATGTTGTGCGATCAGTAATAAAGTGGCACCGAACCATCTGTTACAGGCGAAATATTCTTGCAGTCTTCGGCTCGATTCATGTTGACTTGAAAGATATTCTCCCTCTATCCGGGGATCTTGCGCAGAGTCAATAGTAAGACGTGTTCTGATATTCTGTTATAATTACTGCCAACGGCGCAGTAGTTGCAATGACGTACGCGCATAATGATGTGTACAATGTGTACACGCATAATTATGCGAGGCAGGATCCAGAGAGGCAATGGATTTGTATTGACAAGGTGCGTAATTGGAAACCTGCCAGTACAAACTTACGCTGAAAGTCGGCAATGAAGATCAAAGCGGAATATACCATTGCGGCGTATTTACCGGGTTATCGGAACTGTTGCGTCGCCGTCGGAAACGCAGTCAGAACGGACTAACTAAACTGCGTATGTGACGAGCGCTGGACATGCGAGCGATGTTGAATGCACAGTTTCTGAATTCACGCAAGCAAATGGCACCGTGATATGGAGAGGATCACTGCAAAGTGCATGCAGGATATTTCGTAACGATTGCAATTATAACTGGGGCACAACGTTCATTCCAGACTGCAGGCTTCCCCGGGTGATTTCCGAAATTATATGGAATAAAGAGGAGTCCGGGATAATCACACGCTTTACATTAATGTCAGTATTGACATACGGTGGGTAATATGAGCGAAATACGGCAGGTGGGCTGTACCAGACGTTACAGCATATTTCAGTTCAGCACCGAATAACGAAATACAGAATAACAGAGGTCACGTCTTGTACGATGAAGTCGATTAAGCTCACTGCCATGGTCAGTGCAGCCGTGGTCGCTTCGTGAGATATGGACGAATCCGTCGTCGCTTTGTAAAATATGGACGAGTTTCGTTTTGAAGAATTATTGGTTCAGCGAAGTGTCAACTAGCTGACTGGTAACATTTAAAAGTTTGCGATTGTTGCGTAGGGGAGAGAAAGTCCCGGACGCCATCACCGGGAAGTGGACTGTGTGAACCAAAGACCCCCAAAACTTGGTATATACTGATCCCGGGAAATGCGTGATGGCACGTGGTGCTCTAAACTGTGACATGGACTTATCAAGCACAGCCAGCACCGAAATATCTGAACTCTGCTGCCCTCTGTCTTATGCGTACCGTTTCTTGGCATCGAACACTTCGAAAGGCGACCCTGACAGCGGCCTGCAGGCAGCTCCTGCTGGGCGACTGCGCGTCATCGACGCCGCGACGGCACGCTGCACACGACGAACAAGGGCAGGGAGGGGAGCATCGACCCGGGGCGCTACTGCCACCGACTGCAGCATGGGGAGGGGAGGAGAGGGGAGAGCTGGCGCCGCCGGAAGCAACATAGCACCGTGTAGGCGCCCGTAGGCGGCGGGTGAGAACACTACCAATCGATTCCTTCAGAGGCCATTCTACACATGCACACAACATGCAAAAGACACAAGAGAACCAGAGGAAATCCAGAGTCCGCGCTGATCCAGAGATCCAGAGATCCACAAGAGATCCAGAGTCCGCGCAGCGTCCTGTATTCGATCCCGATATCCGATATCCCGGTCCTGTTACAAATTGATGGCGGTCACCTACCCTGAAGCCGGCGCTGAGCATGTTGAAGGTGGCACTGATGTCCTTCCGTCTGAGACGCCGTCTGAGGGAGCTGCGCAGGTGGCTGCGCGTGCTGGCCCGCTCCCTGCCTATGGGCTCAAACGCCGGGGCGCTGCTCCGCTGGCCCATCGCTGTGAGAGACACAGAAATCAGCGTTACACATGGCTGCCAATAACACTGTGGTCAGCGTTACACATGGCTGCCAATAACACTGAGGTCAGCGTTACACAGCTGCCAATAATACTGAGGTCAGCGTTACACAGCTGCCAATAACACTGTGGTCAGCGTTACACAGCTGCCAATAACACTGAGGTCAGCGTTACACAGCTGCCAATACCACTGTGGTCAGCGTTACAAATGGCTGCCAATAACACTGATGTGCCAATGTACTAATTGTACAATGTACGTAGGTATATATGCCATTGAACACCAAAATACAAAAAATATATAATACAGATTCTGGTCCATTACTTTATCGAAACCTAGCACTTTCCTTTTTAAATGCCGCCGAATATTCCAACTCACAGGATATCCAGGCTCATGGATCGTTTCCTGAGATCCTGACAGATATTTAAGTGTTTTGCATATAAAGCCCCATTGATCACACTGCGGCTGTCCTGGAGCCGCAGTGTGGACCCGAGCACTACATCATTCCACCCGAGCTGGCGTGGCAGCAGACCGGGGACACCGGCACTACATCAGCCGGACAGTTTATAGCGCCACGCCTCGGACCCGACTGTCACCGAGGCAGTGTCAAGGCGCCGGCACCGCACGACCTCTGACCCCCCGGGTTCAGACACAGACCAGTGACCATCTCCGGTCCCACACCCCGTGACCCCCTGACAACCCCTTTTCTCACCATGAACCGGTACCAGACCCCCTGACCCCCAGTTCCAGACCCCCTGGCCGTCCCTGTGCAGGCCTCTAACCGGCCCAAAAAACCGCAGGCCTCTAACCGGCACCTGTTCCAGTCCTTCCTCAGTCACAACCCTCGCACCTGTTCCAGCCCTTCCTCAGCCCCTGGCTCAGTGACAATGACCGTGTCGCGTCCAGTGAGTGTCACCTGATGCGCGCCCAGTTAGCACAGCAGTGGGCTGTGTCGGTACCCAGCCACAGACGGATTGAGGTCACCCAGTAGGGGTCAAGGTGGCCGCGGCGGCGGATTCAGGGAACCTTAGTCATTACTAACGCTGTCACGTGGAGCGTCCAGTCGAGGCAGTTTGCCAATGTCATCCGGAAGACTGACGAATGAACGAGCACTTCACATACCGTCCAGACTTGGTCAAGGTGCCGACATCGCTTAACTGTATACCTAAATAGACGGATACAATTACTGTTTCTGATAAACGTGGGCTTTAACCCTCGCCCTACGGGGGGAGGGCCTGACAGCCCCCCCCCCCCCCCCCCCCCTGAGGTTTTTCTTAAATAACTTTTTACAGATGCAGTGCATTTTGCTGAAATTTTCGGTAGCTGAGTTTACAGAAATTATACGTAGGCTGTAATTTTTTTTTAATTGGTTGAGAAATTTGGGAAATAATGACGCTTTCATGACGTCATGTTGGTAAAAAATATAAATATTTGAAAATCGTAGAAAATGGAATTTTAAAGCAAATTGCAAACGCAATTCACCAAAGATACAAAATGGCATTCTCTTTAAAATGGCAATCTCGGATTTGCAAAATTTTGGGTTTTTGACCCCTAAAATAAATAAAAACAGATTATAAAAAAAAAATCTCACAAAATCAACATTTTCAAAGATATTAGAAAAACCGGAATATATGTGAGAGAACTGAGCATGGACAATACTCATACCAAATTTCAAAGCCATATCTTCTTTTCTGACTGAGTGATGGCTCCCTAAGTGTAAGAAACTGACGTCATTTTTACAAATACTTTTTTTTGACTTTTGTTGACAAGATACGAACAAATAATTACATTTTCTGTATCTCTGAGCCAAAACTGGTCTAGGAACATGCCTTTTGATTTACATTTATCAATTTCTAATTTTGAGGTTTTCTGAAGAGCAAAATCGCTGTTCTGGACGTGGTAAATCCGAGGTCATTCACTTGACATGGAAGGTCATCCGTTGACCTGAAACCTAAAAATTGCATACTGTTAGATTCCTCTCATGACAGGCAACATGCTGGTACTCACCGCATTGCTCTAAGTTGCTTGGTTTGGAAGTTAACAGGGGGGCCTGTCAGGCCCCCCCCCCCCCGTAGGGCGAAGGTGAAAAAAGCTGCCGTAGGGCGAGGGTTAACAGTACAATTTGTAAATTCCTCCCTTCCATTTGATCATAACTGCCGCCGACTCTGACACGCCAAGTTCGTTAACTCTGACACGCCAAGTTCGTACCGATAGCGCTCGCCGATGTTATTATTAGTTCCCGAACCCGAGGTTATCAGATCGCCAGACGACACCATACCCCGATATCAAACGCTGTATCGTTCAAATACGTCAGTATTTAGCTGTGTAAATAGCGCGCCCACGGGCCATCCGCCCACCATCCCAGACACCAGCGATAAGAAAGGTTCCGCACACAATAGCCTGACGATGTCAGAACGGCTCCATCTGATGTTCCCGTATAAGAGCGGGTCTATTGATCGGACCACCCCGCTGGGTAGGGATACGCGGTGGCATGAATTCATGTTAAGCAGCCGGTAGTGTCAGTGACGGTCACAGGCACCGGGGTCACGGGTCAGGGTCGGTGATCGGACCACCCGCCGATGGTCTGATGGCCCATATTATTAGCAGCACCACGTGCAGCACACAGCACCACACCGCTATGCAGAACATCCTGCCGTGCCTGACGCGGCAATATAGGCCCTGTGCGTTGCCAAGGCTGGCGGTGCGGCGACAGCCAAGGCAAACCTCGGCACGACCCGACCTTGGCACGACCCGACCTCGGCAAACCCGCCAGACCGCCGGCGGAACCACCAGTGACGTCATAATTAGCCTCGACGCTCGCAGCGCAGTGCGACACACACACGCAGTGTCTACGTGGCGTGTGACGTCACAACAGCGTGACGTGTGACATCACACCGGCGGCTGCGAGCCAATCAATGGCCGGGCCTGGATTAGTTGCGCCGCAGCACGCGACGGACTGACAAAGACACTGCCACACACGAGGACTGCGATCTCGTAACGGCTGGCAGACAAAGCCGCACGGGCAACAGGCCGATCTGGTGTCACGGAAGGCTCCGTGGCGAGGATGGGCGATCCTGGACGACCGCAAGCTCGGCCTCGCGGCGCGGAAGGCCGCCCCTGCGAGCCTGCGTGCCCCCGTGTCTGCGTGAAGTGTGTAAGGGGCATGGAGGGGAGCAGGTAGGTTTGCACATGCGGGGAAGGAGCAGCCTGGGGAGGGTGGGAGGGGGGGGGGGGGGAATACTGCCGACTGCCACGCTATCCGGCGACGAACGCGTGGGGACGGCGTAACGTGACGTGACGTGACGTGACGTGACGTGATAAAGCAGCGGGGTCGCCTTGCACCGCAGCGACCCCGCCGGCGGTCCGGAACTGCCAGCGACAGGTGATTGAGTGGCGGTCTATTTGTCGCCAACCCGGATGTTCTTCAATCGAGCGCTCAGTGCAACTCCTGTAACGGTCACGCGTCGCCTGCATGGTTTTCCTCGGCGTTGGCGAAGACTGTGATGGCCAAGATGGTGTTGGTTGGCGGAAGCTTTGCGCTTGTCTAGTTGTACCGTGACGGCGATCGGGCCAGGTGTGACGTCATATGTCAGATGCTTCCGATCAAGACTGACGGGTTTGCGACGAGATATAGAGGAACATTCGATGTCTGGCCTTGAGACCCAGTGTATACTCTTGAGAGGAAAAAATCACTGACACGTCGAATGCATATTATCATGATCTGTGATTGCCAATTGATTCACTGACTTGCAGAAAAGCGACACACCCTCAAGAGTTAGGTTATCTGAGTGAATTGAGTGGCTAGAATTAGAATTAGATCTTTATCATATACCTACTGCATGATTTCGCAGAAGACCGCTGGCCGTACTCGATAGATCGCAGTCTGAGAACAGCTGATGAGGACAGCTGGCATGGCTAGGCTGGTGTGGTGACTGGTGAGACATGACTGCTATGTCAGGTGACTGTTATAAGACCGAACGTCGCTTCAATTCTACCAGGATACGATGAGACCCGATAGCCGGGCACATTCGATCGTCAGTACAGGACACTAAAATGATGATACGAGTTAAATGTGTTCCTAATGCATTGGGCTGCAACGGTAGGACAGTCGAGCTTTTAAAGGAACCAAAACTTAGGCACGTTTCGCAGTCCATGTGAGTGCCGACGACAGTGGAGCCGTCGATGACGGAATCGATGACCATTGATCCACGGATTATGCTAGGGGCTTTGTTGAATGTTGGAAGCAGGTGTTGGGGCGCTTTTAACAACGAAATAGGTGCCTATAGTGCCAAACTAACGGGTTCACTGCACCGAGGGCCGAGGGGAATCGCCGGAAGTTTCTGGAAGTTAAAATGGGTCGATGTGACGCCACGCTGTGCCGGCCTTCCGTCCATCGTCCGATCCTCACACCACGGACAATACTGCCGCCGCAGCCCTCCTGCGAGTCAATATAGCCGTCAATATCAGCTGCTACCAACAGGACCAGCCCTACGTCCGATCCTCACAGTCACGGACAATACTGCCGCTGCAGCCCTCCTGCAGCCGTCAATACAGCCGTCAATAGCGATTAGCAGGCTACCAACAGCACCTGCCCTACATCTCACAGTATTGAACACCACTGGTACGAAGCCGGACCGCGATGTCAGTCGCAAAACAGACTGTCGAAGAGTGAAACTGGCAGAGAGTATAAGGTCCATGCGGACTGAGAGTCTAAGATCCATGTCAGTGGTTATATAAACAACTTTTTGAGGGTGGCTGGTTATATAAACAACTGGTGGTCGGGAAATTCTACCATTGTAGCCATCTGTTGGCAGTCAGTCACAACTGTCAACAAGAGCTGAGCTTTCCAAGGACACGAGGTCTGTCAACGCATCTCATCCACATTGACTCACAACACGCATTAAGAAGGGCTTAGCATGTAATGTAAACGGTAGAGCGCCTGAGCCCCTGCTTTAGCGCCGCGCATTGTCACTATCTGATCGGCACGGCGCAAGGCCCAACTTCTCGTTGACTAGTGGGCGAAACGAGAATCGACAATGGCCCGCTGCCAGCATTTGTTTGAATATTTGGTTCGCCTCATTTGCTTGGAACCAAATACCAATGATAATATCTTAACCCGCGCACTGCAGGGGGTTTGCGCCGAACACGAACTGCAGGGGGTAATTTCCGCCCCCCCGTAAAATCTCGAAAACTACGCTACGTAGCGACAATCGGAAAACTGAGTGTGATAGCTTGATACAATTTCTATCGAAAGTATTCAAGTATTTGTTTAGGTCAGGTCAAAATTGAGGTCGCCAGAGGTCATCAAAGGCCAAATTTGCCATTTTTTCCTGTTTTAAGACTTTACTCCAGAAATCCCCATAATCTCGGGTACTATACTAGCTAGAAACAAACGGGGAAAAGCGATCGCCAGCCATTGCAATTTGCAATCGACAACACGTCCTCAAATTTTTCACTGCGGACCCGCGTCACAGCCGAGCGTTGGACTCGGAATCCAAGGGTTCCGGGTTCGAGTCTGGTTACTGGCGCAAGTCATTCGGTTCCCCGCCCCTGAGGGGGTGGTTCCCCTCCCCACCCGCGACGGCATATGGCTATAGGCCGGACTACGGGGTGGGCGAGAACCCCTCCCCTCCCTCCCTCCCCCTAAAAAACGTCACAGCTGATTGTGTACTGTCGGGGCGGGTGGACTATATTCACTGAGAGGCCGCGAGCGTGTTGAATGGGCGCGGTGTCGGTGAGAATGAGCGCGGTGTCAGTGTCTGGAGCGTGTTGAATGGGCGCGGTGGCAGTGTCTGGAGCGTGTTGAATGGGCACGGTGTCGGTGAGAATGTGTTGAATGGGCGCGGTGTCAGTCAGAATGAGCGCGGTGTCAGCGCCTGGAGCGTGTTGAATGGGCGCGGTGTCGGTGAGAATGTGTTGAATGGGTGCGGTGTCAGTCAGAATGAGCGCGGTGTCAGCGCCTGGAGCGTGTTGAATGGGCGCGGTGTCAGTGTCTGGAGCGTGTTGAATGGGCGCGGTGTCAGTGTCTGGAGTATGTTGAATGGGCGCGGTGTCAGTCAGAATGAGCGCAGTGTCAGTGTCTGGAGCGTGTTGAATGGGCGCGGTGTCGGTGAGAATGTGTTGAATGGGCGCGGTGTCAGTCAGAATGAGCGCGGTGTCAGCGCCTGGAGCGTGTTGAATGGGCGCGGTGTCAGTCAGAATGAGCGCGGTGTCAGCGCCTGGAGCGTGTTGAATGGGCGCGGTGTCGGTGAGAATGTGTTGAATGGGCGCGGTGTCAGTCAGAATGAGCGCGGTGTCAGTGTCTGGAGTATGTTGAATGGGCGCGGTGTCAGTCAGAATGAGCGCGGTGTCAGCGCCTGGAGTATGTTGAATGGGCGCGGCGTCAGTCAGAATGAGCGCGGTGTCAGTGTCTGGAGCGTGTTGAATGGGCGCGGTGTCAGTGTCTGGAGTATGTTGAATGGGCGCGGTGTCAGTCAGAATGAGCGCGGTGTCAGTGTCTGGAGTATGTTGAATGGGCGCGGTGTCAGTCAGAATGAGCGCGGTGTCAGTGTCTGGAGCGTGTTGAATGGGCGCGGTGTCAGTGTCTGGAGCATGTTGAATGGATGCGGTGTCAGTCAGAATGAGCGCGGTGAATGGCCGGTGTTTGCGGTGGTGGTGCCGAGAGGTTGGTAAGATGTCCGGCTGATGCCAGAGACGGCTGACCTAAACTGAATGCTCCAATTCGTCAGAGGCCTGCTGGGCCAGGATGCCTGCAGCTGTCACTTCCGACGGCCAAGACGCAAAATAACTCACATTTCCCGCTATTTCGGTATCGCCCAGTCATTTCTGAACTGACTAGGGACTGTAATTGATGACATGTTGATGACATGTGACACCAGTTGGCAACGGAAAACGTTTAAAGGCGACATCAAAACCTAAGGCGACAAGTTGCTTGGTTCAGAGGTACTCGTGAGAGCAGGTCTGTTACCGAGGTAACTTTTAGACGGCTACTTCTTATAAGGCCTGTCACGGCAAATGTGGGCTAAGATCTGAAATATATTCCAAGAAGCAATAACATTTGCCACGGGACCATGTGCCTATAAAATGAAAACTCTCAACACTTCCCGACACTTCTGCCAGCACCGGCGTGAGACTGACAGAAGTTGATCTCAAATGTAAAAGTTGACTCGTCTCCGGCCCGCCAACCCTGCTGGCACCGGTCACCATAGCAACCGCGGCAGGCGGGCCCAGCTGAGTAGAGCAACTCCCTCCTTCACCACTGCATTACGATACAGCCGATAGGTGCGCGATGCATATACAATGACACGACTCTTTCCTCGACTGTGATGTGGCCGCCTGGTTCGTTTCGTAACCCACCACACCACCTTTAGTTGCCTACGACGCGACGGTACATTCACAAACAGGGCAGGGTCGGCAAGGCGCCGAGGCACTCCGATATACCGACATACGGATCAAGAAAGCATTAGAATATAATAATGCAGCGTCAAAGGCGATAATCACGAAATAATTCGCACACCCTCATTCACCATGGGCAAATGTTGTGCAAATGTTCGTCCTATTTGTAATCACTATTGTTGCTTCCAAAAAGTTATCGTCAGGCATCGATCGTTGCTACCTTCACTGGCCAGCACCTTGTCTTTCGCAGCACGACAGCAGCTCACCAAATCGTGACAGGACAACACCCTACGTCCGATCGAGGCCCTAAATCGGGACACAAAAACCGCTGCGCAATGAGCGGCACCCAGACACAATGTTTCGACAGTACGACATTCCTCCCGGACGTTCTCGCCTCGGGCGCTGGCAGGCGACCGCGGGGTCAGAGCCCAAGGTCACGGCTTGGCAACGGCGACAGATTGCCCCCCCCCCCCTCTCCGGGACCGTTTGGTATGTAACCGCAGCGCGACGCGACGCGACGCTTCGCGAGGCGCGAGATGAGTGTGCAACTCCACTCCGAGATAAGAGTGTGTGACTCCACTCAGAGACCATTGGTCAGGAACAACCTGTGAAGATCCGAAGAGGTATTATATAATACCATTCATCTAATCATCGGTTAGAGGCAGCTTCGAAGATTCCAAGAGATACCTGCTGCATCAATAGCATTCGGTCCACTCAAACGTTTAAATGCGTTTCACGAAGTATGAATTCACGAAGTTTTGATACGCGTGTCGTTATATATCACGTATCGCATGAGTTGGAACGTTAGTCAGTTTGTCGATTCAGTTTTATGATAATGGTCCAGGATAAGCTGATGCTAAGCCCACTGCCAAATGACCACTACGGAGAACTGTTCACCTATTGTTTGCGTTACACGCGGAAAGTTGAGACATGGCGGTTTTGTTGATGTTTTTCGCGCTCATCGTTGACTATTTTAAAGTTCTGTCATGTGATCACGAATCGTGCACAGCGCCGCGGATCGGCCGTCGGTCGAGCCACGGGGGGACGTTGTCGGTCGGCGACTGGGATGAGACGGATGGAATGACGGTTTAGCGATGTCAATCCTAAAAAATGACGACTTTGTTTGGTAGATTTAGTCCGAAGTCCGAACCTTTTGCTTGGAAGGCGGCCTCCGGGATCAGAGTCCTTTGCTAAACATAACTTGTTTCATAAACCGTGGTCCCTACCATCTGATCGCTAAATTGCTGTGACCGGCAGAATTTAGATACGAACGCTTTACGTGCAGCCGCAAAGCCTTGGCACGGCCTTCCTAGTCTATTGGCTCTATCTATTGCGGCCGCTGCCAGCAAACCTCAGGCCGTTCAAGTCAAGAGCAAATGTTTATGCATTAGTTCGGACGCGATCCCTTGGCTCGATTCTCCGGCAGCAGGCCGGCCCTGCCACGCACGACAGAAGGGAGGGCGTCCCGTCTATTGCTGCGCACGTGATGTCTTGGTTTGGCTCTCCGGCAGCAGGCCCTGCCACACACGACAGAAGGGAGGACGTCCCGTCTATTGCTGCAGACGTGATGCCTTGGTTTGGCTCTCCAGCAGCAGGCCGGCCCTGCCACATACGACAGAAGAGAGGACGTCCCGTCTATTGCTGCGGACGTGATGTCTTGGTTTGGCTCTCCGGCAGCAGGTCCTGCCACACACGACAGAAGGGAGGGCGTCCCGTCTATTGCTGCAGACGTGATGTCTTGGTTTGGCTCTCCGGCAGCAGGCCGGCCCTGCCACACACGACAGAAGGGAGGGCGTCCCGTCTATTGCTGCAGACGTGATGTCTTGGTTTGGCTCTCCGGCAGCAGGCCGGCCACATACGACGGAAGAGAGGACGTCCCGTCTATTGCTGCGGACGTGATGTCTTGGTTTGGCTCTCCAGCAGCAGGCCGGCCCTGCCACATACGACAGAAGAGAGGACGTCCCGTCTATTGCTGCGGACGTGATGTCTTGGTTTGGCTCTCCGGCAGCAGGTCCTGCCACACACGACAGAAGGGAGGGCGTCCCGTCTATTGCTGCAGACGTGATGTCTTGGTTTGGCTCTCCGGCAGCAGGCCGGCCCTGCCACACACGACAGAAGGGAGGACGGACGTCTATTACTGGCCTGCTCAGGTCTCCCACGCATAGGAAGTCCGGTGAATCAGCGGCGCGATATGGCTTCATTATCTGCAGCGCCAGTTCCGGCATCGCACCGGATACATAGGATCGGCGGCATGAATAGAAAACTCCTGGAGGGAGCAACGCAGCTCTGTATCGGGTGTTATGAGCGGGCGTCTGGAACAGACTGGATACCGGTAATGAAGCACGAAGTAACAAGCCCATAATAACTTCTGCAGTCAAAGCAGCGACACCCTCTGAGAGGAGACGATCTCGGGAACTGCTGGACAGTTGCAGCTGTGGTTCTCTTGAGTCAGCTTACAAGCCAATATCGAGCAGCATGTGCTGTTACAGGAAGTGTAAGCGTGATCTGTGAAGAACTGATATTTATTTTAGGAAGGTGCACCTATTGCTTTGATATCGAAATGTAAATACTATAAAATAACACTCACAAGAACATTGTAGGGAAGTAGGTGCAGCTTTGACCCATCGTTATGTCAGCTTTTACCAATATGTTGAATATAACTGTATCCGTAATTTTATTATTCGCAATGACCCTCAAATTGTCACCGTTTTCGACATCTGCCCCGTGTCTGTCTGTCTCGGCGCGATGTCCTTGACAGCAGCAACACTGGGCTGCATTCTGTCGGTCTGACTGGCTGGCTCGGCAGTCGGTCGGTCTGACTGGTCGGTCTGACTGGTCGGTCTGACTGGCTGGCTCGGCAGTCGGTCGGTCTGACTGGCTGGCTCGGCAGTCGGTCGGCCTGACTGGCTGGCTCGGAAGTCGGTCGGCCTGACTGGCTGGCTCGGCAGTCGGTCGGTCTGACTGGCTGGCTCGGCAGTCGGTCGGTCTGACTGGTCGGTCTGACTGGCTCGGCAGTCGGTCGGTCTGACTGGCTGGCTCGGCAGTCGGTCGGTCTGACTGGCTGGCTCGGCAGTCGGTCGGCCTGACTGGTCGGTCCGACTGGCTGGCTCGGCAGTCGGTCGGTCTGACTGGCTGGCTCGGCAGTCGGTCGGTCTGACTGGCTGGCTCGGCAGTCGGTGGGTCTGACTGGCTGGCTCGGCAGTCGGTCGGTCTGACTGGCTGGCTCGGCAGTCGGTCGGTCTGACTGGCTGGCTCGGCAGTCGGTCGGTCTGACTGGCTGGCTCGGCAGTCGGTCGGCCTGACTGGCTGGCTCGGCAGTCGGTCGGTCTGACTGGCTGGCTCGGCAGTCGGTCGGCCTGACTGGCTGGCTCGGCAGTCGGTCGGCCTGACTGGCTGGCTCGGCAGTCGGTCGGCCTGACTGGCTGGCTCGGCAGTCGGTCGGTCTGACTGGCTGGCTCGGCAGTCGGTCGGTCTGACTGGCTGGCTCGGCAGTCGGTCGGTCTGACTGGCTGGCTCGGCAGTCGGTCGGTCTGACTGGCTGGCTCGGCAGTCGGTCGGCCTGACTGGCTGGCTCGGCAGTCGGTCGGTCTGACTGGCTGGCTCGGCAGTCGGTCGGTCTGACTGGCTGGCTCGGCAGTCGGTCGGTCTGACTGGCTGGCTCGGCAGTCGGCCGGTCTGACTGGCTGGCTCGGCAGTCGGTCGGTCTGACTGGCTGGCTCGGCAGTCGGTCGGTCTGACTGGTCGGTCTGACTGGCTGGCTCGGCAGTCGGTCGGTCTGACTGGCTGGCTCGGCAGTCGGTGGGTCTGACTGGTCGGTCTGACTGGCTGGCTCGGCAGTCGGTCGGTCTGACTGGCTGGCTCGGCAGTCGGTCGGTCTGACTGGTCGGTCTGACTGGCTGGCTCGGCAGTCGGTCGGTCTGACTGGCTGGCTCGGCAGTCGGTGGGTCTGACTGGTCGGTCTGACTGGCTGGCTCGGCAGTCGGTCGGTCTGACTGGCTGGCTCGGCAGTCGGTCGGTCTGACTGGCTGGCTCGGCAGTCGGTCGGTCTGACTGGCTGGCTCGGCAGTCGGTCGGTCTGACTGGCTGGCTCGGCAGTCGGTCGGCTGACTGGCTGGCTCGGCAGTCGGTCGGTCTGACTGGCTGGCTCGGCAGTCGGTCGGTCTGACTGGCTGGCTCGGCAGTCGGTCGGCCTGACTGGCTGGCTCGGCAGTCGGTCGGTCTGACTGGCTGGCTCGGCAGTCGGTCGGTCTGACTGGCTGGCTCGGCAGTCGGTCGGTCTGACTGGCTGGCTCGGCAGTCGGTCGGTCTGACTGGCTGGCTCGGCAGTCGGTCGGTCTGACTGGCTGGCTCGGCAGTCGGTCGGTCTGACTGGCTGGCTCGGCAGTCGGTCGGTCTGACTGGCTGGCTCGGCAGTCGGTCGGTCTGACTGGCTGGCTCGGCAGTCGGTCGGTCTGACTGGCTGGCTCGGCAGTCGGTCGGTCTGACTGGCTGGCTCGGCAGTCGGTCGGTCTGACTGGCTGGCTCGGCAGTCGGTCGGTCTGACTGGCTGGCTCGGCAGTCGGTCGGTCTGACTGGGCTCGGCAGTCGGTCGGTCTGACTGGCTGGCTCGGCAGTCGGTCGGTCTGACTGGCTGGCTCGGCAGTCGGTCGGTCTGACTGGCTGGCTCGGCAGTCGGTCGGTCTGACTGGCTGGCTCGGCAGTCGGTCGGTCTGACTGGCTGGCTCGGCAGTCGGTCGGTCTGACTGGCTGGCTCGGCAGTCGGTCGGTCTGACTGGCTGGCTCGGCATCGGTCGGTCTGACTGCTGGCTCGGCAGTCGTCGGTCTGACTGGCTGGCTCGGCAGTCGGTCGGTCTGACTGCTGGCTCGGCAGTCGGTCGGTCTGACTGGCTGGCTCGGCAGTCGTCGGTCTGACTGGCTGGCTCGGCAGTCGGTCGGTCTGACTGGCTGGCTCGGCAGTCGGTCGTCCTGACTGGCTGGCTCGGCAGTCGGTCGGTCTGACTGGCTGGCTCGGCAGTCGGTCGGTCTGACTGGCTGGCTCGGCAGTCGGTCGGTCTGACTGGCTGGATCGGCAGTCGGTCGGTCTGACTGACTGGCTCGGCAGTCGGTCGGTCTGACTGGCTGGCTCGGCAGTCGGTCGGTCTGACTGGCTGGCTCGGCAGTCGGTCGTCTGACTGGCTGGCTCGGCAGTCGGTCGGTCTGACTGGCTGGCTCGGCAGTCGGTCGGTCTGACTGGCTGGCTCGGCAGTCGGTCGGTCTGACTGGCTGGCTCGGCAGTCGGTCGGTCTGACTGGCTGGCTCGGCAGTCGGTCGGTCTGACTGGCTGGCTCGGCAGTCGGTCGGTCTGACTGGCTGGCTCGCAGTCGGTCGGCCTGACTGGCTGGCTCGGCAGTCGGTCGGTCTGACTGGCTGGCTCGGCAGTCGGTCGGTCTGACTGGCTGCTCGGCAGTCGGTCGGTCTGACTGGCTGGCTCGGCAGTCTTCGGTCTGACTGGCCTGGCTCGGCAGTCGGTCGGTCTGACTGGCTGGCTCGGCAGTCGGTCGGTCTGACTGGCTGGCTCGGCAGTCGGTCGGTCTGACTGGCTGGCTCGGCAGTCGGTCGGCCTGACTGGCTGGCTCGGCAGTCGGTCGGTCTGACTGGCTGGCTCGGCAGTCGGCCGGTCTGACTGGCTGGCTCGGCAGTCGGTCGGCCTGACTGGCTGGCTCGGCATCGGCAGTCGGTCGGTCTGACTGGCTGGCTCGGCAGTCGGTCGGTCTGACTGGCTGGCTCGGCAGTCGGTCGGCCTGACTGGCTGGCTCGGCATCGGCAGTCGGTCGGTCTGACTGGCTGGCTCGGCAGTCGGTCGGTCTGACTCATTGATCACGAGTCTGGTTGCTGATCCTGACTCATTGATCACGAGTCTGGTTGCTGATCCTGACTCATTGATCACGAGTCTGGTTGCTGATCCTGACTCATCGATCACGAGTCTGGTTGCTGATCCTGACTCATTGATCACGAGTCTGGTTGCTGATCCTGACTCATCGATCACGAGTCTGGTTGCTGATCCTGACTCATTGATCACGAGTCTGGTTGCTGATCATCACGGCCGATTACTGCAGCTGATGGCGCCGGTATACGTGACCGTCGGCACGTGACACGCGCGGCCGGCCCGGGACGTTACGTGACGTGATGCGCGTGACGCGTTTCGCGAAGTTTCGATACGCGTGTCGTTTTATATCACATATCGCATGAGTTGGAACGTTAGTCAGTTTGTCGATTCAGTTCATGCGAATGGTCCAGGATAAGCTGAAGCTAGCCCACTGCCAAACGACCACCACGGAGAACTGTTCACCTATTGCTTGCGTTACACGCGGAAAGTTGAGACATGGCGTTTTTTGTTGATGTTTTTCGTGATCAGCGTTGACTATTGTAACTGTCATGTTATCACGATCGTGCACAGTTCGTGCACCAGTTGTCTATTGAAGTTCTACACCAAAAGAGAAAGGCAAATGGTCGGCTTCATTTCGTGCCCCGTTGACATCTGATGTTCCGCTTGTATCTGACGGCCGAAGGGCTGATAATAGCATGGCCACTGCAGCTCCAGCTGCTACCATGATATGACTGCTGAGCCAACGGTCAACAATCTTGAAACAAAACAAGATCAGAAGAAAAACGTTTTTCCTCGTCCATTGTTTCTAGATTTTAGCGACAGAACAATGCTTGGAGTCTCCTTCAATGGTTACACTGCAACAAACAAGAAAGTGTATATGATTGGTGCTAAACGAAATATATACAATTTAATTCAGAGCTTCCGCCGTCACCAGCACTCATACTCTCAACTAGAAAATGAACAGCCTACGAAATTAAACATACATTTTGATTGAGAGAAGAAAATGTAGACGTGTT
>JAXIVJ010012253.1:5000-40924 GCA_036785665.1 Chirona hameri | reverse complement strand
GGGGGGGGGGGGGGAGGGGGGTCATAGGTCATACTTTGTATTGAATGCTCCCCCCAGTCTTGGAATTTTGGTCATTTTCTGGACTTTTTGAGTCCAAAGAATTTTGCTCTCTTCAATTTTTTTCTGGAAATTTGCTCTCTTTTCACATAATCTTACCGACATCGTAGCTAAAATAAAAGTTTATTTTCTCCACAAGGATTTAATATCTATTACAAATAAGGAATGTGTTCTTTCCAAGTAAAATAATTTTTCAAAAATAAAAACCTGAATTTTCCTAACAATAAAATTGTACTCTCCACCTATGGATTTTTACTCTCCGGGACCAGGTCATGAAACGAAAAATCCAACACTGCCCCCCCCCCCCAGATTCCTGTGTGTGTGTGGGGGGGGGGGGGCATTCGCCCCTGATGCCCCCCCCCCCCCCTGGATCTGCCAGTGTATGAGGCCATGGGGGGCGGCATTTGCTTATTGTCCGGTAGGGCGCCTGTTCTGCTCCGGGGGGGGGGGGGGGGGGGGTATTTGCTTCTAGTGGCGCCTATGCTGTTCCTAAGTCGCCATTTACTTCTAGGAGTGCTAATTGTCCGATTCCCAGCAGTGCCTGTTCAGTAGCGTGCGCAGAATTTCACAAAGGACCAGGTCATTGCATTGAGGCCTGAGGGGCGCCATCAATATTGGCGAAAATGTTGCGGGGGGCATCTCTCCTTCCGCACCGTGCGGAAGGAGAGGCGCCGTCACTGGCCAGGGGCGCCATCACGGGCGGAGAGGGGCAGTCACTAGTCAGATGGGCGCCGTCACTCGCCGGAGGGCGCCGTCACTGACCGGAGGGGTGCCGTCACTTACCAGAGGGGCACCGTCACTGGTCGGAGGGGCGCCGTAACTGGCCGGAGGGGCGCCTTCACTAGCCGGAGGGGTGCCGTCACTAGCCAGATGGGCGCCGTCACTGGCCGGAGGGGCGCCGTCACTGGCCGGAGGGGCGCCGTCACTGGCCGGAGGGGCGCCGTCACTGATAGGAAGGGGGCGCCGTCACTAGCCGGAGGGGCGTCGTCACTGGTCGGAGGGGCGCCGTGACTGGGCGGAGGGGCGCCGTCACTGGCCGGAGGGGCGCCTTTACTGGCCGGAGGGGCGCCGTCACTGGTCGGAGGGGCGCCTTCACTGGCCGGAGGGGCGCCGTCACTGGTCGGAAGGGCGCCGTCACTAGCCGGAGGGGCGCCGTCACTAGCCGGAGGGGTGCCGTCACGGGCCGGAGGGGCGCCGTCACTGATCGGAGGGGCGCCTCGGATCCAAAGGACCTGGTCATGCCCTGAATGACTGTATACTCTGTATGCCACTGGTGCCTGTCCTGTTGGCGGTGCTAATTGCAAAACAAAAAAAATGGTCCGGGGGGGGGGGGGCCGCCTTCGGCTCCCGTCAAAAACGATACGGACATTCCGTACTGTCCGTATAGGTGGTTGCGCCCCTGCCGTCGACGTCGACAGCAGCCCGCGCGCCGGACAGGGGAACACTTCACATGGCCGACCCTCTTACCGCCATCCATCACTCGCCACCCGGTGCCCACCCGGGCAGTGGGGGCGTAAGGCGGCACCGCAGGGGGAGAAGAGTCTGCTATCGCGTCCAGGCACGTCGTCGTCACGCCATCGACGAGGAACAACTACGACGCCTGAACCACGGCCGCGCTGTGGTTCCTCTCACCGTCCCTGAATCCGCCTCTGGAACAGAGGTCCGGATCCCCCTCACCGCCAGCTATGGACGCGCCACCGGTACGGGGCGTGATCCGGCCGCTGAACTCCGGGTTGGGCCGGATCTGCCGAACACCAGCCGGCAGGGAGGCGTTGGGGCCTGCGGGCCTCGCCGTGTAGATCGACACTCTTCACCTTCACCTTCTCCACTATCTTCAGAGAACGGGCAGACCCAAAACGCCGGGCTCGGTCCAAATCGGACTTATCAACATCCAGTCAATCAAACCCAAACTTCTCGAACTTAGCGGACATTTACATCAAGGACATTACGATATAATGGGCATCACCGAGTCCTGTTTGACGCCTTCTACTCCAAATCGTCTGCTAACCCTACCTGGCTTTTAACTTTACCGGGCCGACCGACCCGACAAGCGCGGTTTCGGCGGGGTGGCGCTGGCTGTCAAGAATGGCATTATCATCACGCTGCTCAAAGTCAACACAGGTGGTACCCCGAACAGCAAGTTAGAGACTTTATGGGCCCTCATCAAGCCCGACAAGAAGCGGCAGTTCGTGATGTGTACGGTCTACAGGCCCCCTAGACGAGGTGTAGCGGACATGAAAGCTGACATCGACGAGCTGGAGTGTCAGTACCAGCAGGTGCTTTTGGACTATGCTAGAACTAAAGTCATCATCTGTGGCGATTTGAATTGTGATGTGAAGAAGCATGATTCAGACCCTGCGAAAAATATTCTGAATGACTATATCCGACTATGCACTGCATCAGTTTGTCGATGACGGCACGTATTCATCTGGCCCGATTTGAGATACTGTCATGTCGAACTGTGCTCACCTTGTGACACGCTGCAATGTGATATTCTGCGACTTTAGTCCTCACAAATTTGTACATGTCTATTGTCTATCGATCTACCACGATCTCGTCCCCCTCCACGTTTAGTTCGCACCCGCTGTCTCCGCCGCGTCGATCCTTACGCACTACATTGCGACCTTGTAGCTGCCGACTGGGGTCATGCTCTAAACTCGATCACAGTCACGGCTATGTGGGATAACTTTGTCGCAACGTTTGTATCGATATTTGACGCTCACGCCCCCGTCCGTACAATTCGTCTCCGCAACCCAAATGCCCCGCCAGTATGTAACGATACAAAACCCCTCATGGCTCGCCGTCGGGCTGTGCTCGCGGCACATGGGCACGGCTCAGAAATGTACCGCGATCTGAACCGCGCTGTACGGTCTGCAATTAGACGCGACACCCGCGACGACATACAGCGGCGAATAAGTGAAGGCAAAAACCGGTCTGTATGGCATATCAGTTCAATAGTAGGTAGCAACAAGGCAAGTATCAGATGCGACACCTGACCAACTTAATTTTTTTTTGTCAGTGTAGACCCGCGAGTGGCGAGTGAGGTTAGCGAAATGGGAGACCTGCCGGACCTCCCCTGCCGTCTGCCGCGTGTGGGTGTGTTCGCTAGTCCTAGCGCCGCTATCGCTGTCATCTGCGCACTGTCGTGTGCTCAATGAATGGCTCAGCGGCCTGTGGTGAGGATGGCATCAGCATCCGTATGATTTGGCTCTCATTTGACGCCATCTGGCCTCAGATTCTAACATCTGGTTAATTCTAACATACTTTACTCCGATATTCCTGCATCATGGAGACATTCCCTGGTTCACCCCATATTCAAGTCTGGCGACCCCACCGACCCATCCAACTACCGTCCAATCTCTATTGTCCCTGTTATTGCTAAAATTGTAGAGCGCGCAGTACACCAGCAACTGTACCATGACATGTCCAGCAACCACCTCCTGTCACCCACCCAGCAAGGATTTTGACCCTGATATTCAACTGACACGGCCCTGATTCCGATCAAATGCTTGCCGCGAACGACCGAGGCGAGTTATCACTGCTCTGCCTGCTTGGTCTTAGTAAATGCTTTGATGTGATCGACCATTCTAAGCTACTCTCCAAATTACGAGTCTACGGCATTGACACCTCGTGGTTTGACACCTCGTCTACGGCATTGACACCTCGTGGCAGCGATCAGGACGTACTCCCTTTTGGCGGATTCGAGAAAGAAGATCATGTACAATTTAATACCAGTAAAACGCCTTTTTGGGCGATGACCGAGCGAGCGCGCTCTGGTAAAGCTAGAACAGGTTTGAAATATGAACGGTAAGGGAACACACACACGTAACACAGTCATTTTAGTCCTCCAGCAAAAATTGCCAGGCCTCAATGCATGCCAACATAACAATTAAGTTGTATTAAATTGTTCATGATCTCCTTTCTCAAATCCGTCAAAAGGGAGTACGTCCTGAACGCTGCATGCTTCAGCGTATAAATTAATGCTTAGAATAATACAGCCATTTTTGATCAAGAATCATTTTTGCAAGGTTTTTTGCTCATTTCGTCGTTCGCGTGTGCCAACTGCCACGCGCTGTGATACCACCTCTATCAGAACGCACTATACCAAAAACAAATTTGATTTGATGGACCTATCCAATGGTGAAAACCCAATCTCAATCGGAGCAGTGGTTGCAAAGTTATTAGCTTTCGAAAAAGTATGGCCGGTTCGGGCCGGGTCAAATGTAAATTTGTCTAGTAAGTTGACGAGAAACCTCGACTAAAAAGACTAAAAGGACTATGTGTTACTACCACGTGTGCTCCCGTACCGTTTCATATTTCAAACCTGTTTTAGCTTTACCAGTGCGCGACCGCTCGGTCATCGCCCAAAAAGGCGTTTTACTGGTTTATCTAAGCATTAATTTATACGATGAAGCATGCAGCGCTCAGGACGTACTCCCTTTTGGCGGATTCGAGAAAGGAGATCATGAACTACAACTTAATTTAGCTTTACCAGAGCGTGCCCGCTCGGTCATCGCCCCAAAAATGCGTTTTACTGGTACCTAAAAATACACCTTTGGTCAGTCATGGCGGCTCACATTCGGCGTATAATTCGGTCGTTTGGCCAATACTAGTATCGGCCTAACGACCGATAGCGCGTAGTCGGCGCGTAGGACAACGTCCTGAAATTCGGCGCGCAAATTCGGTCGTAAGCGAATTTGCGGAATTACGACCGAATTTGCGTATAATTCGGTGTATAATTCGGTTGTTAGGCCGAATTTGCGGAAATTGCGGGAAATTGCGACCGAATTTGCGGAAAATTCGGCTTATAATTCGGTCGTTAGGCCGATACTAGGCACGTAGTCGGCGCATAGACAACGTCCTGGAATTCGGCGCGCAAATTCGGTTGATTTAGGCGTGTATGCGTAGTGGACGGCGAAGTGGGAGTTGTGACCAACTCCCAGCTTGGGCAGAAATTGCCAGAACTTGAAATATGTCTAGGACAGTTGAAAAGAGGCAGAAAGGAATAAACACCAGGACCTTCATTAAAAGAATGTTTGAAGTTTCCACATATTGCAGCCCATGTCCAGTAACTGGTAATTATTGTTATCATGAGTCTCCTGATCACCAGACCAGTTCAGTTGGGTAAACTGGGTCTAAAAACTAAAGACCCAGTTAACTTAAAAGCTAACTTTACTTTAATAACTTAACCCTCCATTGACTGGGGGAAGGGTGTTTAACGCCCCCCCCCCCCCCCCCCCTCCCTCCTGATGAATTTTCGTAATAGCTCCAAAACTAATAGCGCATTCAACGTGAAATTTTGGGTAGCTTCTTATAAATCACGTTTACTTCTGTGAAAAAATAAAGCAATTTCGTCGAACAATTTTGAGTTATAGCGAATTTAGTGACGTCACTACACACGAGTTTTACACCAAAATCAGCTCAAATGTAACAGACCGTACCAATACCATATTTTGAGCTAAATGCAATCCAAAAATGCAAAAAGATAGCAGACCTGCAACATGACCATCTCGGATTTGTAAAAAAAAAAATGACCCCAAAAATGAAAACAAATGAGGGGGAATGCCCACAAAATCAAATTTGTCAAAGATATTTAAAAAGTCTGAATATATGTCAGAAAACCGCATATGGGAAACTACCATACCAAATTTCAGAATGATATCACTATTTTTGACTGGGGTCTCAGGCGGCATTGACTGAGACCCCAGTCAATGCCGGGTTAAGCTTTCAGCTATTTATATTGTTGTGCAGTTTTTGACAGACTGCTGTAGATCATGAATCCGAATTTAAAAACATGTTTTTCCAATAAGTGCTTGATAATGACTGGTCCACCTATCTCCCAAACTAGTTTGATATTGGTTTGTCTGCGGTATCAAACATTCACACACTTATTGATGTTTCACCAGTTTCATTGCAAGGCTTACAACAGGACTGTGAACCATGATCACTATTGTGGCACAATCTGTAGGTACCTGGCCACTTTTGCGTTATCCTCCCCGTGCCGGCTGGCGTTCTTCTATCTAACCGTAACGATGGCGCGCCCAAAAGCGAACCATCGGTGGCACTTCCCAGGTTATGAATCATCTCGACAGGAGCGGACATGGTGCGTACACAAGCGATGGTTAACGCATGCTGTTACCTGAAATGCCATTAAATAAGGCCGCCGTTTGCCGCGGAACCTAGTGACGGTTATGACTAATTGGGGTCGCGCGAGGCGGCGAGAGAGATCGTCTTCCGGTCTGGGATCGCCCGAGGGTAACGGAGAAGCGAGTTCGTAATGTTGCCAGCTGCATTGCTGGCTCGTCGAGGCGGAGCTGCGACATGAGCTCGTAGTCGTTCTGTCTCTCCTTCCGCGATATGAGCTCGTAGTCGTTCTGTCTCTCCCGCGATATGAGCTCGTAGTCGTTCTGTCTCTCCTTCTGCGATATGAGCTCGTAGTCGTTCTGTCTCTCCTTCTGCGGATGAAAAGTCTCCGCGCTCGGTGGTTATGTCCTGGCCAGTCGTTCTGGACGAGCTTGTTGCAGTCCCAGTGGACGAGCTTGTTGCAGTCCCAGTCGAGACCGAAGTTCATGTGATGCTTCTCGTCTCTTTTACTCTTTTCCCCGTTCCGCTCATTCCATCCCATGTAGTTTATTATGGTCCGTCATCGTCCAGGTTTGATCGTCCTCGTCCGTTTTCCATTTAACGAAATTATGCAGCTCGTTAAAATAGTGGCGGCTATAGACTGACAGTAAAATACGATTTATGCTGGTCGTTCACGTTCTTTGGGCTTTGCTTTCAAATTTAAAGGGACTGTGGTGCACTGAGAAAGCTTATGTGGGATTTATTTACACATGCTTTACTGGCTGGTATGGCATGTGTTTGCATATCAATTTAGGGCCTGCATATTTTGGCATAGCTGCGCGATATTTGCCTCTTTTATTATTACTAAAGTAATGCCGTTTGGGTTTCGCCAAATTTGTTTGCCTTGTGCGAAATATGTTATATGTTTTTTTAAAAAATATGGGGGAGGGCCATACAGGGTCGTAGTATCCTATTCAGTTGGGGGGGGGGGGCTTCAGCCCCTCCAACTTGTGGCTCAGCCCCCCCCCCCCCCTAACTTGTCAAGTCAGCCCCCCAAACTTTACAGAGCAAGCCCAACTCGCAAGCCTTCAATAGAGCTCTATTGAAGGCTTGGTTTTGGGTTATGTTTATGTCTCATAGAACAAACTTGAATTTAGAGCATTTCGACTGCATTAAAGTTTACTCTACTCGACAAGGGCTTTCAAATGAGCACACGCGGAGGTCTGTACGACGACATTGATTTTTGACCTTTTGGGTAGGGGTCAACAACTTACGGAGGCCCGGGGAGGGGGGGGGGGGGGAACTCAAAGGATCGAAATTAAATTTGGCATACTTGTTATTGCCCTAAAGAAGAACGCCGTGTCAATTGGCAAGCTTGCACGGACGAAAAGGTGTTTCTTGGGACACCCTAATGTGCACACACATGGAAATATGGCACTTTATGAACTATGTGCATGGTAAAATAAGCAAAGCAAGACATCCCAATTTGGCCTTGGTCCTGGTTAACGAACAAGCATCAGAATGCACATTCACATTGGCCAAAGGTGTGCAGATTTTGAGGGCAATTATGGTTATGCAAATGACACTATGGAAAATAAAACAAATAGTATTTGACCATCTTACAGCACACCGAGCGTCCCAGGCTGGAACAAGAACATGAATGATCATAGACCTAACAAGTACAAGTAAGAGTTATAAGAATCAGAACCTTCAATTTGCTCAATGTTCCAGCAATGTAAATATGTTCCACAAGATAAATTAAGGTCAGGGTGATCAAAAGTGGAGAGGCATATCAGTTTAAGTCATTTGGGAAAAACAAATATAGATCCAAATTCCAATACCAAATAACCCAAAACCTGCAAAAACAATGCACAAATATTGGAAAACAGCGTGAGAGGACATCTAAGAATGCTAATGCGACAACTGGCAAGCTACATGTGCATATTTTGGCATAGCTGCGCGATATTTGCCTCTTTTATTATTACTAAAGTAATGCCGTTTGGGTTTCGCCAAATTTGTTTGCCTTGTGCGAAATATGTTTATGTTTTTTTACATCTCTGATCTCAGCTGTAATGTATAGAAGGACTGGCCCTGGACCATTGACATCGACTTTTAGAGACGCCTCTTACAGGACAGGGACAAGGGGCTTTTGGGTCAGGATTTGTGTTGAAACCATTCATTTGGGAAATTCGATAGAGTAAAAGGTGCCCAAAGACGACAAAAGCTCAAGTCCACAAGAACAAAATTGCATGAAAGGGGTTCTCAAAGATACAAAAGCTGGGTACTAAAGATGAGATATAAGGTGGGCAAAGAAAAACGGCGACGCTTCGCGCCACCGTTTTCGTTTTTCCTTATCTCCGAAAAACCTTGCATATGTGCAAACCATAGGCATATGGGGAGGGGGCAGGGGCGGCGGAAGAGGGGCAGGTGCCCCCCCCCCCCCAGTCAAGAAGTTTGGGAGCAAATATATGTGTTTGCCCCCCATAACTTTGCAATGAGGAAAATATTGTGGAAATATTGCTTTTCATTTTTGACCGAGAAAATAAATTGACCCGAGAGCAATCAAGCCTCAAGGTGCCCTCGAACAGCCTGAGGGGACCCTCGGTCGGACCTCGTAGTTCTTAGTGAGCTCTCGGTCAGCCTGAAGGGGCCCTCGGTCTGCCCGAGGAGCACTCGGTCGGCGTGAGGGGGCATTCAGTCAGCCTTTGGGGGGCCCTCAGTCGGCATGAGAGGGCGCTCAGCCGGCCCTAGGATGCCCTCAGTCGGCCTCAGATGGCTCTTAGCCTCCCCGTGGGGCTCTCAGTCGGCCTGAGGGCCCTCAGTCTGCCCGAGGGGGCTATCGGTCGGCCTGAGGGGCACTCAGTCGGCCTGTGTGGGTCCTCATTCGGTCTGAGGGGAACTCGGGCAGCCTGAGAGATTCTCGGTCGGCCTGAGGAGCCCCTCAGTCGGCCTGAAGGGTCCTTGGTTGTCCTAGGATAGCCTTAAGATAGCCAGAGGGGCCTTGAGTCATCTTGATGAGCCCTTGGTCGTCCTAGGATAGCCATCGGATGGTCTGAGGGCCTTCAGCCAGCCTGAGGGGCCTTCGGTCTGACCGGCCCTCAGTCAGTCTGAAGTGGCCCTCAGTCGGTCTGAGGGGTCCTTGGTTGTCCTAGGATAGCCCTCGGATGGCCTGAGAGGCCCTCAGTCTGCCTGAGGGACCATTGGTCGTCCTGGGATGACCCTCGGATGGCCTGAGGGGCGCTAAGTCGGCCTGAGAGGACCCTCGCCCGGCTTGAGAGGCCCCTCAGTCGGCCTTAGGGGAGGGGGGGGCTCAGTCGGCCTGAGATGGCTCTCAACCAGCCCGATGGGCCCTCAATCGGCCTGAGGGCTATCGGTCGGCCTGAGGTGCCTTCGGTAAACCCGAGGAAGCCTTCGATCGGTCTGAAGGGCCCTTGGTCGGCCTGAGTGGCCTTCAATCGGCTCGAGGACGTGGGTCTTCGATCGGCCCGAGGGTGCACTCGGTCGCCAATTTACATCTCCCCGGCTCAGTAACAGGCGAAGGGGCCCTCAGTCCTTCAACGGGGCCTTGGGCATGCTTTATATTCGTCTCATTGAGAGCTTTCGATTGCCGTCTTGTGCGTCTCGCTGCGATCATTGGTTCGGAAGATAACCATGGGGCGTTTAACGCCCCCCCCCCCCCCCCGTCAATGGCGTTCTGCTGAGTTTTCCGAGGATAGCGGAAAAATGGCGAGCAGCGCCGCCGTTTTTGGCACAGGTGTTTCTGCATCAATTACCCGCATAGTGTGCAATTCCTGACCTCGGGCCATGTCAGGTCAGGTCACCAGGCCAGGTCACGTGACCCCACCTCCAAAAACGTTTCCGGTCGTACCACAGCCACAGTTTTTGGCCGATCGATTTCGTACTTACATAAGGTCTTCATAAGGTCATAGGTACCTACAATTCGTTTGTCTCGATTTTGTTTTATACCTGTGACCTAAGGTCGGCTCAATTTCGTGTGACTTCCCCATTATAAGTCAATGTGGAAATATTAAAATGCTTCCTTTTCTGAGGATACGCATCATACCAGCCCAATTCCTTTTGGATCATGTTATCAAAGGTCATTCTTGAAGACCCAGCTACAATTTGTGTGCAGTGACTTACACAGGGTCAGCTGAGGTCATCCGAGGTCGCCAACACTTTTTTTGTCAATAACTCTCGACAAAACCAAGATAGGGAAGTGAAACCAGCACTTGTGTGTTTGTCTCGTCGAGGCACGTCCCCCAATGTGCAACATGACTTAATTGGGCCACCACTTGACCTTGACCTGAGGTCAAATTTTGAAGTTGACCTAACCTGGTCAGCATGAATATGATTCGAAGCGCCTTGACGAGACAAATATGATGGCGTTAAATGTATTGCCTTATCTTTATTAGGTAAATAGCTATTTGGGAAAAAAACAGTTTTGGCAAAAATAGCCTGTTTGACCTTTGATGACCTGGGGCTTAAACTATTGACCTGAGCTTAGATCTGAGGACACCAAGTGCGATTGCAATTTTCAAGAGCTTTCGATTGTTTGTTTTCCGTTTGTTTCTAGCTATCATTGTTTCCGAGATATCTCGGGGTGCTCGAAGCGAAGTGCTAAAACTGGCAAATCTGACCTTTGATGACCTCTAGCGACCTCAATATTGACCTGATAAACAAAATGTCCGAAATAGTTTCAAAATGCTTTTGGACGAGCTTGCGAACGTTGTGTTTTAGTTTTTGTCTACGTCCCATAGGGGCCGAGTTCGAGCGGGGCGTCGAAACGCCCCCCTTCCCGGCACGGCGATACCGGCACGGCGCGGGTTAAGTAGTTACCGAGCGGAGCGAGATCTTCCGTCAACTAGGGGGAAATATACGTAGGAGCGGCCCGACCGCAGCCATGGTTTTCAAAGAGGTGTACCGGGTGATCGAGAATGAATGACTCAAAAATAAACAAGTCACGTGCTTACTTAAAATAATATTTTTCATAAGCACGTGCTGAAATCGATTGTAGACATTGGGGGATTTTATTTAGTTATCATTTTAAGCACTTAGGTGACGTTTTCTGGTTATAATGAGCAATTATCCTAGGAGCCCTGTTCGGACTTCAAGTCAAACAGCCCGTTCACCAAAGAGCAAGCCAGCTGGATTGTGCTGAAGGTGAACTGAAGTCTGAAGGAGCCGTTCGGGAGGCGTTTCGGCAACAGTTTTATCTACGCCTCTGGCGGCAAATACCGAAACGGAAGGCTTTCCTTACACTGCTCCGACTGGCCTGGCCGAGCCTGGCCGACTGGACGGTGGCCTGTTCCGACTCCGACTGGCCAGTCGGAGTCGTATACACCACCGACAAATCGACGTGGAAAAATGGATAGTAGTAGCCATTTTCACAACCTCACCCCATATATTGGCCCTTAGGTGACATTTGGGTCGTCAGATCACAGCAAGTAAAACATTGAAATTGATTAACCCGCGCCGTGACTGACGGTGCTAGGCGCCACCTTCGCCGGGGGGGGGGGGGGGGAGGGAGGGGGAGGGCGTTTCGAAGTTCCCCTCGAACTCGGCTCCTATTGGACGAGACAACAAAAAAAAACTAAAATACCGTTCGAAAGTACGTCAAAAATCATTTCGAAACTATGTCGGTCATATTTTGGCTGAGGTCACCAGTGGTCAATCCGACTGGCCTGTTCTTGGTAAACGTGCCGTTGGGCTGAAAGTGCCGAACAGGGCTCCTGAGGAGAATTGACCGTTGTGAACAGAAACGTTCAATTACGTGTTCAAAATTATAGTTAGACAAAATGACCCAATGTCTACAATGGATTTTGGCACATGCCTATGGAAAATATTATTTTACTTTTGCACGTGACTTTCATATTCATAGGCTGTGAATTCATATAGGAAACTTAATTACAGGCGTCTGCGCAATCGTCTTCATTGCAACCGTCCCTAAGAATTTTCTGACCGTGTTATGGCGTCATCGAAAGTGCCATAACGTCACCAAAGAGGTGACGTCACCTAAGCTATTCTGTACCTAAGTATTCTGAGATGTCCGAACAGTCCTCTGTTTTTGTTTGTTGTAAATCAATGCAAGCATGCTAGATTCCAAAAAGAATATGTGGCGGGCTGCGCACGTCAGCTGCTGCGAACATTGGATGTCTGATGTCGGCCCCATAAGCACCTTCACGCCTATCAGCTCACATCAAACGCCCAGCTGAGAAGCCGATGACGTCACTAGCGACTGGTGACGTCACTGTGTGGCTGACGTCAGCCGCCGCGTCGATCCATTATTCAGCCGTTCTCGGTCCACTCTGGCAGCGGCAGCGGTGTATGGAGCCGCGCTGAGGACACCGGCGGCATAATGCTGATGATGATGTGCAGCCATCCGTCATCTGCGCTCGGCGACCAGTTACGTCGTTTGCACCAGAGATGCGTGCCGCCAGTTCCGCTGTGTCGGAGTCGAGCGCCAGGTGACCGACGTGTACACCAAAAGCAAACTGCGCTGGCATTGGCACGATCGTAAATTGTGAATCCCTCACTCAGTCCGTCGCCGGCCGACTTGCCACTGACCCGGTCCCTGCCAAGACCGTATAGTGCTCCTCCACGGCCTCGAACGGAGGTGGGAGATCGGACGCCCGCCGCGTCGTGACCGACGCTGTTACGCCGCTGACGACGGGCCGTCCGTTATCGGGTATTGAAACGCGCGGCGCCGGCGACGGGAACACTGTTTGCCGAGCGCCGGGTCGCCAATTTGCTCGTCAGCCGGACGGACGCGGCCGGCGGAGGTGTCGGGTGGTATGGTGTTGGCGGCGGCGGAGGTTGCGGGTGGGATGGTGTTGGCGGCGGCGGAGGTGGCGGGTGGGATGGTGTTGGCGGCGTCGGAGGTGGCGGGTGGGATGGTGTTGGCGGCGGCGGAGGTGTCGGGTGGTATGGTGTTGGCGGCGGCGGAGGTTGCGGGTGGGATGGTGTTGGCGGCGGCGGAGGTGGCGGGTGGGATGGTGTTGGCGGCGGCGGAGGTGGCGGGTGGGATGGTGTTGGCGGCGGCGGAGGTGGCGGGTGGGGTGGTGTTGGCGGGGTGGGATGGTGTTGGCGGCGGCGGAGGTGGCGGGTGGGATGGTGTTGGCGGGTGGGATGGTGTTGGCGGCGGCGGAGGTTGCGGGTGGGATGGTGTTTGCGGCGGCGGAGGTGGCGGGTGGGATGGTGGTGGCGGCGGCGGAGGTGGCGGGTGGGATGGTGTTGGCGGCGGCGGAGGTGGCGGGTGGGATGGTGTTGGTCAGCGGCGGCGGTGGTGGCGGTGTATGTTGAATGGTTGTGCCGCAGTCCGATGTTGTGCCGATAGTTCAGTTGGCCTGTAGCCGGGGTTCTGGCGAGAAGGACGCTCACTCGGTTGGAGGTGTTGTGGCTGATGCTCGGATGCATTAACCTGCGCGGCGCTGGGGTCTGCAGCCGAACGCGCGGCGCTGGGGGGGGGGGGGGGGTAAATTTACCCCCGACCCTCGTATTTTCCGAAACAATGACCGCCGCAAGACGCGCAAAACGATGATCGAAAGCTCTCAAGGAGACGAATATATTGCATACCCGAAATTCCTAAAATAAGGTCACCTGTCAGGCCAGATCAGGTCAAAGGGTAAAAACTTAAGATATGTTAGTTTTTGGGCCATACTTTCCATCCAAAGCCTTAGATAGCGACTATTATCGCACAAGGTGCTCTCATAGTTAACATGCATCTCCCGTATAAGCGAAAGTGAGATTTTAAGCAAAGGTCAGGTCACACAAGGTCACAGTTCTACGAAAGGCATGCGACACATGTTGTATGGGTTATTTTACACGTGCAATTCGATAGTAGCGGCCATTTGCACAACCTGACCCCATATAATGGCCCTCGGGTCAAGGTTAGGTCACAAAAAGGTCAAAATTTAACTAACATTGATTAATCTAAATACAAAAGGCATGTGTCTAGACCAGTTTGGTCTCAGAAATACAGCGGTGGCATTTATTTGTCTGTATCTGGTCACTAAAAGCCAAAAAACGTATTAAAAAAGGACGTCTTGAGTTACTTATACTTAGGGTCAATAAGTCAGTCAAAAATAAAAATATTGCTTTCAAATTTGGTTTGGGTATCGTCCATACTTGGTTCTCTAATATATCTTCAGTTTTTTATATCTTTTTAAAAACAATACTTTTGTGAATTTTTCCAGAAAAAAACACGTTTTTTTGCATTTTTGGAGGTCAAAAATTCAAAATCTTAGAAATCCGAGATAGCCATTTGGAAGAGAATGTTGTTTCCTTTCATTTGACGTTTCCTATTTGCGATTTGCATCACAACTATTTTGTACGATTTTACAAACATTTAACGTTTTTCCACCAAAAATGGCATGACATGACGTCACTAAAACGTCATTTTCTTCCTAACTACTTGACCAATTTCAATAAAAGTTGTTCAGAAGACGTTGAATGGATGCAGCATAAGGTACCGCAAGTGTCACTTCGATATCTCATCGTTTTCAAGTTATTGAGAAAATATGGGGGGGGGGGGGGTAAAATTTACCCTCCCCCAGCGCCGCGCGGGTTAAGTCTGAAATAATTGACGAGTATATAAGATGAGATGTCCGATAAATTTGGCAAGACATGTCAGGAAATCAAAATGTTGGTGACTGATTGGGTGCTCTGGATTAAAAAGTGTAAAGCTTATGAAGAATCATAACTTGGAGGATGTCGATTATTATGTAGTCTGGCGATTATAATGTAATTATTTTGATGAGATGTGCACGCGAAAAAAAGAAGAAGATTAAAAGCAAAATGATTTACCTTGTCACACCTTCCTCGGTTAAGCGTCGTTTCACAGCGACATGGTTTCCATGCACTCGACCAGCGTACTGTGTATACCGTGCTGGAAGGCAATATCGAGGAGGTGTCGTCATACGGCCACCCACTTACGACTGGAACGGATGTTATGTGGTGGACGGGGGAAGGCACACTGTGCTAAATATAGATCGTGCGGTCAAGTTGTTGGTATTCCACGTCGTCCACGGCCAAGGTCGTACAGCTACTCGGCCACGGCTTGTTTCAGAGGTTTGTTTCAACTGTGTTTAGCGGTTCCGCCTGTTGGCCACTGTGTTATATTTGCTCATGATCCTGTATCGGTGCGTCCCTGAACCTATATTATCATCATCAGTGCAGTAAAATGACAGATATTGTAACGCTTTGGTGAGCGTTCTCACTGTCCGTATGTCAGTCCACTACATCATGGCACGGCTAACCTTTCCCTGTGGTCGCCCGTGCCGAAGTCCAATGTCTGGCTCATACGATTGGCATTCGGCTGCTACGTTTCCTGTGCAGGCGGCACTGGCAGCCGCCTGTTACGCTCTGCTCGTGCCTCGTGTTATGCTAGTAGCCGCGCAGAGAAATCGGGCGCCTCTAGATTATATGACAAATCATGAGAGTGTGTCTTAACCCGCGCACTGCAGGGGCTTTGCGCCGAACACGAACTGCAAGGGGGGGGTTGATTTCCGCCCCCTCTGAGATCTCGAAAACTACGCTACGTAGCGAGAAGCGGAAAACGGCATTTATAGCTTGATACATGTTCTATCGAAAGTATTTCAGTATTGTTTTAGGTCAGGTCAAAATTGAGGTCACCAGAGGTCATCAAAGGTCAAATTTTCAATTTTGTATGTTTTAGGACATCGCTCCAGAAATTCCCATATATCTCAGAAACTATGCTGGTTAGAAACAAACGGAAAAAAGTAAACGACAGCCAGTGAAATTTTCAATCGGTAAGGTGTCCTCAAATTTGATCTCAGGTCAACATTTGAGGCTCCAGAGGTAAAAAAAGAAGAAAAAAACGTTTTTTTGTGCTAAATCGTGTTTCGCTATTAACTTTTTACTTAATAAAGATAACGGAAAACTGTGCACGCCATTCTGTTTATCTCGTCAAGGCGCTTTGAATGATATACATGGTGACCTTGTTAAGTTAACTTAAAAATTTGACCTCAGGTCAAGGTCAAGTTGTGACCCAAGTAGGGTATGTTGCATATGGGAAGACGTGTCGCGACGAGACAAACACATTGATGTCTGTCTTACTTCTCTATCTTCATTATGTCGGGAGTTATTGACAAAAAGGTGATGGTAACCTCGCATGACCTCAAATGACCCAATAGGGGTCATGAACAAAACTTACACTTGGATCATCAAGAATATCCTATAATAACATGATCCAGAAGTAATTGGACTAATCTCATGCATATCCTTGAAATAGGAAGCATTTGTGTATATTTCCTCATTGACTTATTATGGGGAGGTTACGAAATTGATCTGACCTTAGGTCACCGATATCAAAATTCCGAGATATACGAATTGTAAGTACATATGCTCTCATGACATCCTATAAGTTTCAAACTGATCGGTGAAAAACCCTGACTTTGGCACAACTGCAAACATTTTTGGAGGTGGGGTCACTTGACCTGGTCTGGTAACCTGACCTGAGATGATCCGAGGTTATTTTTTTCTTCAAAGTGTGCGCAATTGATGTCCTAACAGGTGTGCCAAAACCCGGCGGCACTGCGCGCCGCCGTTTTTTTCGCTATCTTTGAAAACCCTGAGGGGGGCGGAAATCAACCCCCACTGCAGTGCGCGGGTTAAACAATTAATTGTTTGTGTGAATCAAACAAAGTGTGATTATGTGAGTTAAACAATGGATTGTTTGTGTGAATCAAACAAAGTGTGATTATGTGAGTTAAACAATGAATGGTTTGTGTGAATCAAACAAAGTGTGATTATGTGAGTTAAACAATGGGGGTTGTTTGTGATTTTGTTTAGGCTTAAGATTTTTGATTGTAAAACAAGTATGCTTACGAGCATGGACTCCCGACACGGCGGGGGGACGCGTCCCCTATATTATTATTTTTGAGTTTAAACGTTAGGACTATGGGCGTTGCGTGAAAAGAATCACCTTCAGAACGTTGGCGTCCCCGCCAACTTTGAGTAGGTACCAACTGTTTGCAAGCGGCTTTTCAGGACCTTGCCGAATTCTTCCAATATATGAGTGTTGACGTCGCTCTAGTCAACGAATTCCATTTGGTCACTTGACTTACAATGGCTTTTTCGAGCAATGTTTATATGTGTATGCCTTAACCCTTTTTGTAACAGGGGGTGGATCCCCCCCTCCCCCTCAAGTTTTTCGCTGATATATCGGGGATGACTGGGAGTAGGTCCTTGAAACTTTCAGACTTTTGCTAAAATTGATGCCCGCGTATTGTCCAAATTTCGAGTACATGGCATGCACAGGGGCGGTTCCATGGCCCGATTGTGGGAGGGTTCTTCGGCGGAGGGTTAATTTTGCACGTCCTGGCGACGCCTATGAATGTCAAATTTGTTAAAGTGGAAAGCCTGTTACAAATGGGGTTAATCCGCGCCCCGCTTGGGGCACAATCTGCCCCCTCCCGTATTTTCTCAATAACTTAACTATGATAGATATCGAGGTGAAACTTACAGTACCTTATGCTACATCAATTAATTATAGTCTTCCTACGAAATTTTAAGGAAATTTATGTGCCTTGGGACATATGACGTTTTAATGAGGTCATGTCATGCCATTTTTGATGGAAAAACGGTAAATGTTTGACAAATCATAGAAATTCGAGTTTGGATGCAAATTGCAAATAAAAAACGTCAAAAGAAAGGAAATAACACTTCCAAATGGCTATCTCAAATTTGCGAAATTTTCGTTTTTGTATCCCCAAAAATTAAAAAAAACTGAGTTTGCGGAAAACTTTCTACAAAATCAACTTTTTTGAAGATATAAAAACGGAATATATATATTAGAGAACCAAGTATGGACGATACCCAAACCAAATTTCAAATCAAAATATTTATTTTTGACTGGCGTATGGCTCCCCGAAGTATAAGTAACTTATGACGTCATTCTTCCAGTTGCATTTTTTTGGCTTTCAGTGACCAGATACATACAAATAAATAGCACCGCTGTATTTCTGAGACAAAACTGGTCTAGAAACATGCCTTTTTTATTTAGATTAATCAATTTCAAATTTTGACCTTATGTGACCTGACCTTGACCTTATATGGGGTCAGGTTGTAAAAATGTGGCGGCTACCATATAACTACCTGTAAAATAACTCATAAACCATATGTTGCATGACTTTCGTACATATTTTGCGCATAGTGACCTTTTGTGGGCTGACCTTGACCTTTGCTTACAATTTCACTTTTGCTTATGTGGGAGATGCATTATACTTTTGAGAGCACTGTGTGCGATAGTAGTCGCAATCTAAGGCTTTGGATGGAAAGGATGGTACACAAAAGTCAAATACCTCAGTTTTGACCTTTGACCTGACCGTGACCTGACATGTGACCTTATTTGGACAATTTCGCGTATACTTTAGATGCGTCTCATTGGGAGCTTTCGCTTGCCGCCTTACGCGTCTCGCTGCGGTTATTGGTTCGGAAGATAACGAGGGTAGGCAGCATATCCCCTCCCCCCGTGTTCCGCTGAATACCCCAGCGGGGCGTGGGTAAAGAGTGCAAAGGACATGCCGATTTTCTTATTCAGCGTTTTAAACTGCTATGATCACAACCAAAATGGCAAAGTTTAGTTATCAACCATTTGCCTTTTCCACAATCTGGATCATGAAATTAAGTGAATTCCTAACACTGCTGACTCTGCTGACTGCTGACTATTTAGTGTGTTGTAGTTTTCACAGGCGAATTGCCCTCAGTCACCTGATGAAGGTTTGTGCCGAAATATAGTGACACTTTTGTCGACTATTTTCCGAACTATTGAGACTCAAGTCATTTGTATTGTTACACTGCTTTAGTCTCAGGCATAATGAATAATGAATATTTTGGTGGACAGAGTCACGATATTCAGATAATTACTGACACATTCCACATCCACCACATCCTCTCCTTTCTTATTGGTTTTATTGTAATGCATTTGTATGTGAATAATACGAGGGGCGACTTATAAGTTCGTGGCCTGAACATGAAAGAGATGAACTAGAATCCCCTAATGCGTTTCATTCTCGAAGTAGTCTCCTTCGATGGCAACACATTCATTCCAGCGGTCCTGACACATCCGATACCATTCCTATGGAGCTCTTTATATCTAGCCTCCAGAAATGCATACACTGCCTCGATCGCATCATCGGAGGCAAAGTGGCGTCCACTCAGCTCATGTTTTCAGGTTTTGGGAACATTTTATGGATTTGGGATTTGGGAACAAAAAGGACTAATAGAGCTAGTTCAGGGGAGTATGGCCGGTGCGGGACGAGTTTGATCCCGCATTGCTCGATGGCATTCATGGCTATCGTGCTAATGTGTGGCAGAGCACTGCACTGGTGGAGCATGACGCTTTTCGGGAGCACCCCTCGTCGCTTCCTCTTGATTTTCTCTTTCAGTTCCGTCACCAAAACAACATAGTAGGTCCCTTGTGCTAGTTAACTTTTTGTTCAGTGAGTAGTGAGACTGGTCACTCGGCTTACCAGATGATGGAGGCTGTGGCCTGGCTAGACTTCACGGACTTTACTGGTTCCGGAATTGGAAAATCTGGATGTTTCCATTGATCGGGCTGTTCTTTTGTCTTTTGGTAAAGGTGATGGACCCATTTTTATCGACAGACAGAATTCTGTCGAGAAAGGCACCGGGATCTGTTTCAGAAATCCGAACATAATCACTTGAAGCGTCACGACGATTTTTGTATATAAGTTCCAGGAAGTTTGGGACCCACCGAGCTGAGACATTCCACATAGTCAGACCATCAAGGATAATAACATGCACATGTTCACTGGGGATTCCAAGTTCCGTAGCAATGTATCGCCCCGCAACTCGTCGATCTGCCACAATCATATCATGGACTTTGTCCACGAAGTCGTCGATGGTAACGGTGACAGGCTTTTCAGGTCACGTGTCATTTTCAAGGCCCGCTCCTCCGTCCCCGCAATCTGGTGTCCACTTTTCCGCTATTGCGTATGACGGGGCTTTATTCCCCAACGTTTTGTCCATGGCTTCAGGGATCTGTGTGGGCGTCATCCCTTTCACATTGAGGCACGTGCTAACGGCACCCCGCCCGATCTGGCTTATTTCCTTTAAAAAAAAACAGCAGACTTCCAATTTGTAAATGGCAGTAGCACACATTCACAAACAGAACAACGAATCTTGGTGTGCACGCCTAAAACTCATCAAACATTAAATTGTGTGAAAACGACTAACGAGCCATCTGGCTGACGCCTTTATATATCTGGCTGCAAACTCTCGTCATCATCCCATTGTGTCCATGAGACTGTCCTGTTTTATAAGGAACATGTTGACTGCAAACTTGCAGTTATATTTGTTTGTTCGGAACCTCGCTTTTGTACAGGTTTGTGAGTTAGATTAGTCGTTACCATGTTTTAGCTCTGGCCCAATAAACGTGCGCTAGCTTTATCTGACTCTGCTTTCTCTCCCTTTTCAGTGAAGATTGGCATCTTCTACGTTATATTCTACGCGTGTCTGTTAGCATTTTGGTCGTTATGCTTGGTGATATTTCTACAAACGTTGAACCTGCGAGAACCCCAATGGACTGCCAAAAGCGGAAGTTTAATTGGACTTAACCCCGGTAAGTTCTTCGTTACTGTGGTCGTGTACAATGCTTACAGTGCAACACAGTTGCATACAGTTACAGTTCTGCAGTGCAATGCTTTATTTGCTCCGGAAGCACGTGCTGTTAATCCGCTCATCAGAACAACCTCGCGTCAGTCATCTCGCACCTTAGAATGGTTTGTATTTTTGACATATGGGTTTGGATTTTGACATGGGTTTGGATTTTGACATACCTATTGCTATTGTGCATGCAGAAATGCGAAAACAACTTGTCATACGAGTGTATTCAGTGTTTCAAATAGCTTAATATCACTATATTGGGACGGTGTATTATGTGGTTCGTAAATGTTTCGAAAATATTGTTGTAATTTGTCACATTGGGTAACCATCACCATTTTCCTGTTTTCCCTAACTCCAGCAAAGTTTCTCATTTGTTAAAATGTATTACTCTGAACGATTTCAACCTTTCTGTAAGCGAGAAATTGTCCACTAAACTGTTTATTTGTGTGTTAAGTTGTTATGCGTTCTGAACCCCACCACTATCATATGCAATTTCACACCTTATCTTTTAAACTTGAAATTCTCACTCGCCATCATAATTCAGAAGTAATTTTAGTTATTTGTCAATACCGTTACCGACTGGGTACATTTGGTACAAAACTGTTTACATATCATGTTCTATGTGGTTCACATATCATGTTCTGTATATCCTGACTTTCAATCTCGCCCATTATATTGTCATAAAGACATAAAGACATAAAAGAAAAGTGCAACAAAGAGCCTCTTGGGCCCATCCGAGGTTGCACCCCCCCCCCCCCCCCCATCCCCCCCCCCCCCCCCTCCACCAGTCTCGCCCCTTCAAATCACCTTACTCTACCTGCATAAAAGAAGGCTAATCCCACGAGTATTTATGAACTAATCCCTTCTCTGTAAAGTATTTATCTAATCTAATTTTGAAGGAAGCAAGTGTCACTGCATCAGCGACATCCCCTGGTAGCATATTCCAATGTCCTACAACCCTTCTACTGAAAAATGACTGTCGTAGCCTAGTCCTACTTTGTTTCATAATGAGTTTATGCTGATGACCTCTACCTCGATTTTCCCTATTGAACTCAAACATACCCTTTAAATATCCAGAATGCTGACTATTTACAAATTTGAAGACTTCAATTAGATCTCCTCTTAGCCTTCTATATCTAAGTGAAAACATATCCAATTTCCTTAATCTATCTTCATAAGGTAAACTACCAAGACAATTAATCATTTTTGTTGCCCTTTTTTGAACTCTTTCTAACAACCAGCAATCTTTCTCATATGTTGGAGACCAGGCTTGTACACAATACTCCAAATGTGGTCTAACGTATGCACAATACAGTTTTGTTATTACCTTTTCACTCTTGTAGGAAACATTTCTGTTAATGGCCCCTAGCATTCTAAGTGCCTTTTTCCTAGCTTCTACAACCTGGTCTGACGCTGATAGTCTATTGTTTACCACGACACCTAAATCTCTTTCCTTTTCAATCTGCTCCATTTTCTGCCCACCCATTTCATACCTATGTTTACTGCTAACCCGTCCAGCGTGCATAATCTTACATTTACTCAAATTGAATTTCATCTGCCATGCTTCAGACCACTCAACTAGCTTGTCCAGATCTGATTGAAAAACATCCTGATCATGTTTTCCTCTAATTATCCTGACAACTTTTAGATCGTCTGCAAATTTCAACACTTTGCTGTCTATACTGTTCTCAATTGCATTCACAAATATTATAAAAAGCAATGGGCCCAGGACTGAGCCCTGTGGAACCCCACTGAGAACCTCCTTCCATTGTGATTGGCACCCATTCAATATAACCCTTTGCTGGCGTCCTGAAAGCCACGTTTCTATCCAATCCAGAATCTTGCCCCTGATCCCATGAATTTTAAGTTGCAACCCCAGTCTTGTATGGGGGACTTTGTCAAATGCTTTACTGAAATCAAGAAAAGCTACATCTAGCTGTTTACCCTGATCAACGCTATCTGTTGCAACATCCAAAAACTCCAGAAGATTAGTTAAACAAGAACGGCCCTTCCTAAAGCCATGCTGTGTATCTTTGATGAGTTCATTTTGCTCCAAGAATTCAACAATCTTATCTTTGATGATTGATTCAAGCACCTTGCAGACTAATGAGGTCAGACTAACTGGTCTATAGTTTTCCTCTTTACTTCTATCTCCCTTTTTATGAATAGGAACAACATTTGCTCTTTTCCAATCAAGTGGAATTTTACTATCTGCAAGTGATTTAGAAAATATTATGGCTAATGGAACCGACAACTCCCTTTCAGATTCTCTTAAAAGTCTAGCATGGATTTCATCAGGTCCTTCTGCCTTGTTAGGCCTTACTTTCTTTAGATATTCTAGAACAAGTTCACTACTTATGCCACCTAGCTCTCCTATAGTCTCCTCTGTCTCTAGCTCAGGCTGAAGTGCTGCAATACTACTCTGGTCCTCGATAGTAAAGACAGATTGAAACTGATCATTAAGCACTTCAACCATTTCACTGTCCTTGCTAACTAACACATCATCTACCTTAAATGGACCTATATTTTTGGAAACTGTACTTAACTTATAAAAACTGAAGAACTTCTTACTATCTGCATTACAATGTCTAGCTAAATCAAGTTCCTTTGCCCTTTTAGCTGCTCTGACCTTTTTCTTAACTGAATTTCTTGCATTCTGGTAGGCCTTCTGATTTATATCTAGTGAAGATCCCTTCAAAATGCCAAATGCACTTCTTTTAGCTTGTATAGCACTCCTTACTTCTGGGGTAAGCCAAACTGGATTGCCCTTGGTTCTGTTACGTTTGTGCCTGAGGGGTATATGCCGATTTTGAATTTGGCTTAATCTAGCTTTGAAAACATTCCAGGCCTCACATGCATCTAAACCTGCCAACTCAACGTTCCATTTTACCTGTGCGAGGTCATTTCTAATACCATCAAAATCAGCCCGGCTGAAGTTTGGAACCATAATAAGGTTATCTTTGGGCCTCATTTCTGATGAGATATTGAATTTAACCATATTGTGATCACTGGTTCCTAGACCTGCACAAATACTTATGTCACTAACTAGATCACTGTTGTCTGAGAATACAAGGTCTAGAATGGAGCAATGTCTGGTTGGCTCTGTTACAAACTGATGCATGAAAAGCTCCTCTTCAAAGATTTGCCTATACAACCTACACTCATTTGTTTCCTCTGCTATACTTTCGTATCCTCTTAAGTTAAAATCTCCCATAATAAGACACTGAGCCCGAAAGTTCCTACGTATTTCCTCACAAATATCTTGGTCTGTTTCAGCTTGGGAGTTCCTTGGAAGATTCCCTGGTCTGTAAAATGCACCTATCCTCAACCTTCCTCTGTTTCCTGTACCAATTTTAATGTCAAGCCAGATTGATTCTACTTCTTTTACTTTACTAGAATCATCAACTCTAGTAGTGCAGTACAAGCTATTTACATATACAAACACTCCGCCTCCCTGCCGTGATTCTCTGCAGTATGAGAACATGTTATACCCTTGTAACTCGAAATCCTGTAGCCTATCCCTATTATACCCCTCACTAACCCATGTCTCGGTTACACAAATGATATCAGGCTTTTCAAGGGCAACATAACACTCAAACTCATCAAATTTAGACCTAATACTTTGGGCATTCAGCAACACACATGTGATCTTATACTTTGAGCTGACTCTACTAATTCTGAGGGAATTATGATCTACTGTCCTATTCTGACATGAACTTCTACCAATGCTTACTTCTTGATGCCCTAGTACTAGCGTCCCTGAACCCCCCCTCCTACCTAGTTTCCCTGAATGACACTTCTGTAGGCATCTCCCAAAGCCCTTGCCCCCTCATCCGATAAGTGAAGCCCATCCTTCATATAGTACCTATGCCACTCATAGAACTGATCCCATAAGTCTACATAACTAAGCCCCATAGCTGAACATAAGTTCTGAACTGAGCTGTTCACAGACAGAGCTCTCGAGTACCACTCCTCACTGGCTCCACAGCGAGGGAGGATGCCAGTCACAATGACTGGTTTCCTGGACTCCTTCAACCTCTGCAGCAGGCTCCGGTACTCCGCTACTATTCTCACACTCTGTCTAGGTCCTATGTTGTTCACCCCCACCTGTATTATAACTGTCTCTGGGCTACTCCTACCCAGTTCTGCCTCAATGACAGGGCCCATATCAACTACTTTTGCCCCCGGTTTAACTATACATTTGTCCCTCTTCCCACAGAATGTTCGCCTTAAGGGCCTTACCCTCGAGTCCCCAACCACTAAATGCTGAATCTGTACCTTGTCACTTTCAGCTGCTGACTCTAACGCACTGAACCTATTTGCTAGTGTAACCTGCTGATGTTCCCTGGGGCTGTACTGCCTGACTCTACCCTGAACTTTTGTCCATCCCTCCTGATCCCCTTCCCTCTTCCTCCTCCAGATTCTGCTACCACCCTCCATTACCCAGCACCCCTCCTCATCCTTACTGTCTGTGGCCCTAGCATTACTTTCCACAATGTTGGGTCTCCAGAAACGTGACCCTCCAACACACTTCCAAACCCCAGCCGCACTATCCACTTTTGCCTTATCCTCCTCCCTTATGCCCCTATCAGAACTACCACTGGTCCCTGATCCTGTAGGCTCCTTTTCTGACCCCCTAACCACAATCTGCGCATACGTTCCTTGGTCAGGAGCTACACCCTCTTGCGGCTCATCTCTACACCTACACTTACTTAACTGCGCCTCAAGCTCCGCTACTCTAGCCTGGAGGGCCTCTAGCTCTGCTACCTTCGCCTGCATCCTAGTCATGCTCATTTGAATACACTAGTAACTTAGGTATATAACTTAGGTACTATGCACTTTTCAATACTTTACTAACTTAACTTAACTTTTTTTTGTTTGTTTTTTCTTCTTCTAAACCTTAACTAGATCTAGGTAAAGCTAGTAACACAAATCAGCTATGAGTGCACCTTATACTAGACTAAATATCTAATCCTTAAATAAACTGAATACTAAATACACCTTAATTATCCCTAATTTTCTAAAATATCTACTTATCCAACCCTGCAACTAATAACACAAAAATAAGACTAAGACAATTTTGGCTCACACAAGCTAGAATGAAAAGTCCTTTAAAAAGCAAGTAAGAGGTAACAGCTAACTATGAATGCTTAAAAATAATACTTAAACGATCCACAAAACTAAATATCTAATCCTTATATCTGAATATAATGTGGTTGCTCAAAAAATACACAGAACAACAGAGCTATCCAACAGCTACTTAGCTTGGCTAAAGTAGGGTTCAGAAGGGGAACGTGATTTGATTTTTTATAAACTAGATCTAGGTAAAGCTAGTGACACAAATCAGCTATGAGTGCACCTAATACTAGACTAAATATCTAATCCTTAAATAAACTAAATACTAAATACACCTTAATTATCCCTAATTTTCTAAAAATGTTTTGGTACACCTGTTAGGACATCAATTGCGCACACTTTGAAGAAAAAATATACTCTGGTCATCTCAGGTCAGGTCACCAGACCAGGTCAAGTGACCCCACCACCAAAAATGTTTGCAGTTGTGCCAAAGCCAGAGTTTGTCACCGATCAGGTTGAAACTTACAGGATGTCATGAGGGCATCAGTACTTACAATTCTTATATCTCGGAATTTTGATATCGGTGACCTAAGGTCAGGTCAATTTCGTACCTCCCCATAATAAGTCAATGGGGAAATATACAAATGCTTCCTATTTCAAGGATATGCATGGTACTAGTCCAATTACTTCTAGATCATGTTATTATAGGATATTCTTGATAATCCAAGTATAAGTTTTGTTCGGTGACCCCTATTGGGTCATTTGAGGTCATACGAGGTCACCATCACTTTTTTGTCAATAACTCGACATAATGAAGATAGAGAAGTAAAACAGACATCAATGTGTTTGTCTCGTCGAGACACGTCTTCCCATATGCAACATGCCCTACTTGGGTCACCACTTGACCTTGACCTTGGTCAAATTGTTAAGTTGACTTAAGAAGGTCACCATATATATCATTCAAAGCGCCTTGACAAGATAAACACAATGCCGTGAACAGTTTTCCGTTATCTTTGTTAAGTAAAAAGTTAATAGCAAAACACGATTTTGAAGAAAAAGCATTTTTTTCTTTCTTTTTGACCTCTGAAGCCTCAAATATTGACCTGAGATCAAATCTGAGGACACCCTAGCGATTACAAATCGCACTGGCTGGCGTTTGCTTTTTTCCGTTTGTTTCTAACTATCATCGTGTCTGATATATATATGGGAATTTCTGGAGCGATATCCTAAAACAGGAAAAACTGGCAAATTTGACCTTTGATGACCTCTGGTGACCTCAATTTTGACCTGACCTAAAAAAAAACAGAAATACTTTCGATAGAACATGTATGAAGCTATCAAATGCCTTTTTCCGCTTCTCGCTACGTTGCGTAGTTTTCGAGATCTCAGGGGGGGGGCGGAAATCAACCCCCCCCCCCCCCCTGCAGTTCGTGTTCGGCGCAAAGCCCCTGCAGTGCGCGGGTTAATACATTGGACGCTTTTCTGAAACCCCGTGCGCTAAAACTCTATGGTACCTTATAATGAAAGCCCAAATTTGCACCCGCTGCTGGTTGTCATGAGAGGAAAATTACTCCTTCACTCCTTCATGAATGCTCTAATGTGTCACGCACGTAATTTACTGTCACCCGATTTCATTATCAGAACCTACCTCACTCGCACCCTAGCCTCGTGGCGTAGCCCTGTCCCCACTGTCTGACCTCGTCTGACCTCGTCTGACGCCTGTGCCGTTCGTCAGGGCTCGGCTTCCGGCCACGACCACCGGCCAAGTCGATCGAGAGCACGCTCATCTGGTTCAACCGAGGCAAAGCCGAGAACTGGGGGCACTGGGTGGAGGAGCTCACCAACGTCACAGAGTGTGAGTAGGCAAAGCCGAGAACTGGGGGCACTGGGTGGAGGAGCTCACCAACGTCACAAAGTGTGAGTAGGCAAAGCCGAGAACTGGGGGCACTGGGTGGAGGAGCTCACCAACGTCACAGAGTGTGAGTAGGCAAAGCCGAGAACTGGGGGCACTGGGTGGAGGAGCTCACCAACGTCACAAAGTGTGAGTAGGCAAAGCCGAGAACTGGGGGCACTGGGTGGAGGAGCTCACCAACGTCACAGAGTGTGAGTAGGCAAAGCCGAGAACTGGGGGCACTGGGTGGAGGAGCTCACCAACGTCACAGAGTGTGAGTAGGCAAAGCCGAGAACTGGGGGCACTGGGTGGAGGAGCTCACCAACGTCACAGAGTGTGAGTAGGCAAAGCCGAGAACTGGGGGCACTGGGTGGAGGAGCTCACCAACGTCACAGAGTGTGAGTAGGCAAAGCCGAGAACTGGGGGCACTGGGTGGAGGAGCTCACCAACGTCACAGAGTGTGAGTAGGCAAAGCCGAGAACTGGGGGCACTGGGTGGAGGAGCTCACCAACGTCACAAAGTGTGAGTAGCTGTGTGATGCGGATCGCTGCCATCTCACTGTCCTGGAGTGAAGCATCGTATTGTCGTATGGCTCTTTGTAAATGGCAAGCTGTTGAATCGTGCCTGTGCGTTTTAAAGCGTCATGAGATATGTGGAGATTATTAAGGTGTTGATTGATATATCTTCTCAGCTTGAAATCTGAATTTGCGTTAGATGGCGATTCGGCTGCTTTCAAAATCGTATAGTGCTTTGCCGAAGGCGGTCGAAGACGGTACTGTTCCCAGCGCTTTATCCGTACGACTGGGTGTAAATGAGGAAAACGTGCCGAGTCATATGTACACAAGCGTACGCACGTGCGTGCTTTCTGGTCTAACGCGGCCACCGTGCTGTCGCCAGCCTACCGATTTGTCGACCCGAACGCCGGAGCACAGCTGACCACCTGCAACTACGACAAGCCGGCCACCGAAAACCAGTTCTGTGAGTTCAAAATCGACGAGCTGGGCGCCTTCTGCACAAAGGAGCGCCGCTTCGGCTACGAGGAGGGCCGACCCTGCATCATAGTCAAGCTGAACAAGATCTACGACTGGATGCCCGAGTTCTACGGAAACGTCAAGGACCTGCCGGCGCACATGCCCGATGCGGTCAAGGACATTGTCGCCAAGGACTTCGCCGAGCCAGTACACAAGAACGTAAGAGCGCGCTGTGAAGGATGGTTAGCGGGAGGTGAATGATGATGAGGTGTGTTCTTTATAATGATAGGTGGTCATGCCGCGTTTTCGGGAGGCGTAGTATTTCATATTGAGTTATCAAACATTGCCACCGTTGGCTCAGCTCGGTCGTCTGCTACGTGTGTGTATACACATGCGGGTTGCTACTAATGTGTTGCTGTTGCCCTAACTGACGGCTGCTGCAGTCTGTCCGTCTGTCTGTCTGTCACCTGGCCTGCCTGGCGTTACCGTCCATCTGACCTGCGCCGCGCCCCACCGGCCCGCAGATCACCAAGCAGAACGTCTGGATCTCGTGCGAGGGTGAGAACCCGGCAGACATAGAGAACATCGGTCTGGTCAAATACTACCCGCATCCGGGCTTCCCCACCTTCTACTACCCGTTCACCAACGTGCAAGGCTACCAGAGCCCGCTGGTGGCCGTCGAGTTCGCCGACGTCAAGTGTGAGTGTGTGGAGGCCCGGCACACTGCCCGCCGCCGTGGGCTGGGAGATGATCTTGTGGGGGGGGGGGGGGGGGCTTGTAGTGAGCTTTGAACCTACGTGTTAAAGTACTCCGTGTTCGTTGCTACTGTCAATATGATGAAAGTAACGCAAGTAGTGCAGAGCTCAGGTGATGTATGAAGTGTGTGTTGTTTGTTTATGACTCTAGCTGATGAACTTTGCTACCATAACCCTTTTCATAAGTAGTGTTGTATAGTTTGTGGGAATCTCACAAATGTTAATTTAGGGGACCTGTGTAATCCAGCAATGAACTCCAATTTTAAAACGTGAAATAGACATTCCCTGGCTGTGTGGGTGTCTGTTACCGTATGTGCCTGTGTGTTTGCCTGTGCTTGTGTGTTTGTCTGTATTCGTGTGTTTGTGTCGATCTATGTGTTTCTCTGTGTTTGTGTGTCGGTCTGTGTTCGTGTGTTTGTGTCGGTCTGTGTTCGTGTGTTTGTGTGTCCGTCTGTGTTCGTGTGTTTGTGTCCGTCTGTGTGTTTGTATGTATTCGTGTGTTTGTGTCGGTCTGTGTGTTTGTCTGTATTTGTGTGTCCGTTTGTGTTCGTGTGTTTGTGTCGGTCTGTGCGTTTGCCTGTATTTGTGTGTCCGTCTGTGTTTGTGTGTTTGTGTCGGTCTGTGGGTTTGTCTGTATTCGTGTGTTTGTCCCCGTCTGTGTTTGTCTGTATGTGGGTGTGTGTTTCCGTATGTGTTCGTGTGCTTGTGTCCGTCTGTGTGTTTGCCTGTATTTGTGTGTCCGTCTGTGTTCGTGTGTTTGTGTCGGGCTGTGTGTTTGCCTGGATGTGTGTGTCCGTCTGTGTTCGCGTGTCTCGTGTCCGTCTGTGTTCGTGTGTCTTGTGTCCGTCTGTGTGTTTGCCTGAATGTGTGTGTCCGTCTGTGTTCGCGTGTCTCGTGTCCGTCTGTGTGTTTACCTGGATTTGTGTGTGTCCGTCTGTGTTCGCGTGTCTCGTGTCCGTCTGTGTTCGCGTGTCTCGTGTCCGTCTGTGTGTTTGTCTGGATGTGTGTGTGTGTCCGTCTGTGTTCGCGTGTCTCGTGTCGGTCAGTGTGTTTGCCTGGATGTGTGTGTGTCCGTCTGTGTTCGTGTGCTTGTGTCTGTCTGTGTGTTTGCCTGGATGTGTGTGTGTCCGTCTGTGTTCGCGTGTCTCGTGTCCGTCTGTGTGTTTGTCTGGATGTGTGTGTGTGTCCGTCTGTGTTCGCGTGTCTCGTGTCGGTCAGTGTGTTTGCCTGGATGTGTGTGTGTCCGTCTGTGTTCGCGTGTCTCGTGTCCGTCTGTGTGTTTGTCTGGATGTGTGTGTGTGTGTCCGTCTGTGTTCGCGTGTCTCGTGTCCGTCTGTGTGTTTGTCTGGATGTGTGTGTGTGTGTGTGTGTCCGTCTGTGTTCGCGTGTCTCGTGTCGGTCTGAGTCTTCTCTGTGTATCCGTGTGTTGTCTGCAGCGGAGGCTGGCCACCGAGCCGTGCCCCCGGCGCCGGATGTTAGCGATTACCGGGGCGGCCCATTGTGCTCCACGCAGCCACACGCTGCTGTTCGTGTCGACCCGGCTCCAGTGGAAGTGGAGGGGAGGGGAGGGGCATAGGTCCCGGTAACCCGTCCGCCCTGACACTGCTCCATCAACGTTAACCCCATGCTCGTTGCCCATTGGGCTACCAAAGGACATTCCCTTCAGATTACTCGGATTGCCGTAGCTGACTGCTTCTTTGGATTTCAGCTGGTGTACTGATCAACATCGAATGTAAGGCTTGGGCCGAGAACATCAAGCACGACCGCAAGGAGCGCCGCGGCTCGGTGCACTTAGAGCTGATGGTCGACTAAGGCCGCCCGCCCGGGTGGCGGCTCCGGCCCGTAGTGTACCTCCGTAGCCGGCACCTGCCGGGCCCGGGCAGCGAGACGGCTCGAGACGGCACGCGGCGACCGCAGACGACCGCAGACGGCCGCAGACGGCCAGTCGGAGGCGGCGCGGAGAGACAGTGCGGGTGCCAGCGCGAGACGCTCGGTCGGATCAGGCCCAGACGCAAGCCAGGCGCAATCTCAGTCTCAGAGAAAATGTGAGGGAGAGAACGGGAGCGAGCGAGAGGGCCCGCACTGCGAGGGACGTGCGAGCGTGAACGAACAGAGTCGTGCGTGTGTTCAGTCAGCATCCAGAGGGTGGCGTGCGTTGCCGGCTTTAGCCGACGAACTTGTGGTTTTATTGTTTGCCGCGTTTTGTTCGTTGCTCTAAATGGCAGTGATGTAGACGCGGCGAGCCGGTCAGAAGCGTAAAATTGTTTGCTCAATCGGTTGGAGCCACGTTATATAGATGCACGTGCGGCTGTACTTAAGCCCGTCCCGCCGGCACAATAACCGCGCGTAGTACTGACGGGGGGCTGCCATTCGTCCAGCATTCCACGCATCCAGAGAATCTCACGTGCATTTACTAGGCTGCCGCGGGCAGCGTGTGTCGGAGCTCGAGTGTGACGCCGCAGAGCGTCCGTGCACAGATCTGTTGTTCGACAGTTGACTAGGCAGCTAGGTGTAGTCACTTCGTGACAGCTACGGCATTCCAATGGCGCTGTGCGCGACGCCGTGCCAGCCCCGTTCGATGAATAAATTCCCCAGAGGTGAGCGCGTGATGACGTAGTGAAGCGGTGACGGCAGCGGTGACGGCAGCGGTGACGGCGGTGGAGGCTCGGCCTCGCGTCTCCCGGCGGTCCGCTGGGATCGATGCCTGCTGGAGGCCGGTCGGACCTCTCTGGGTCAGACGGAGAGCCGCCGGGCCGGGCCGACCGGCGCCGGGCGCGTACCATCCGACCTCGAGCCGCCCACGAACCGCCACACCATAACCACGACCCGCCTGCGAACCACCCCACCCCGCCCCGACCCGCCCCGACCCGCCCCGACCCGCCCGGATTGTTCTGCCCAGTGGTTGAACGTGACCGCGGAGACCGGTCTCCGTCACCGTGAAGGAACGAGCATTGAACGTGTCAACCTGCTCAACGGACGCACACGCGTATACATCCACTCCAAATATGTAGACCGAAGTTACGTCTCGGGTGACCTCTGAATCATCATTCAGCAGGCCTGTCGGTACGTATGTGCACATAGGCACGGACTGGCAGGTTTGAATTGCGACGCTGGCAGTCTACCCACGAGAAGTCCTGTTATGTTTCACTGCAGCAGTGTCGTCTCTCATGTCCGCAACAGATGCCGGGGGTCGGCTTTTGCGTCTGGTCAGCGATGACCTACCTCTCTCAGCTGACTCGTTACCTCCATAACACCCCCACCTATTGCCTATGACCCTCGGTTTGCACCCGGGCCGCACAAACACATTGTATCTACATGGGCGCAAATTGACCTAAGGAGTCGGCGCCCCTTAAACACCAAGAAACAAACATTGTATCTGCACCGGTTGCTTGCTGCGTAATTTTGTAGTACCCGCACCTCTTTCTAACCGCGGGTGGTAGCTGTTTGAGCCTTTTTACTCCGTTGACCTTAGGTCGAACGGAACCTCATGATTCATAAACCTCGTCACCGCCACACAGGATGCATCTTTATAGTAAGGTCGCGTATAGCCCCCGGGCAGTGTGTCTGCCGCCCGGGTGCCCGATACCTCGGTCGGACCCAGACGGCAGGGCGGGACCCTCGCATCCCGGGCTTGGCCGGGGGGCGTGCTCTGACGTCGGCGCTGGGTCGGTCGGCTGGCTGGCTGGCTGGCCCAGCGGGATCGATGCGGTCCGGAGTTGGGGGAGGGACGGAGCCGGTCCCTCCTCGCGCTGCAGCCCGGGGCGCACAGTCCGCTGACTCGTTCACTGAACACAGTCCGCTGACTATCGTCCACTGAACACAGTCCGCTGACTATCGTCTCCACTGAACACAGTCCGCTGACTATCGTCCACTGAACACAGTCCGCTGACTATCGTCCACTGAACACAGTCCGCTGACTATCGTCTCCACTGAACACAGTCCGCTGACCATCGTCCACTGAACACAGTCCGCTGACTATCGTCCACTGAACACAGTCCGCTGACTATCGTCCACTGAACACAGTCCGCTGACTATCGTCCACTGAACACAGTCCGCTGACTATCGTCCACTGAACACAGTCCGCTGACCATCGTCCACTGAACACAGTCCGCTGACTATCGTCCACTGAACACAGTCCGCTGACTATCGTCCACTGAACACAGTCCGCTGACTATCGTCCACTGAACACAGTCCGCTGACAATCGTCCACTGAACACAGTCCGCTGACTATCGTCCACTGAACACAGTCCGCTGACTATCGTCCACTGAACACAGTCCGCTGACTATCGTCCACTGAACGCAGTCCGCTGACTATCGCCCACTGAACACAGTCCGCTGACTATCGCCCACTGAACACAGTCCGCTGACTATCGTCCACTGAACACAGTCCGCTGACTATCGTCCACTGAACACAGTCCGCTGACTATCATCCACTGTACACAGTTCGCTGACAATCGTCCACTGAACACAGTCCGCTGACTATCGTCCACTGAACACAGTCTGCTGACCATCGTCCACTGAACACAGTCCGCTGACTATCGTCCGCTGAACACAGTCCGCTGACTATCGTCCACTGAACACAGTCCGCTGACTATCGTCTCCACTGAACACAGTCCGCTGACTATCGTCCACTGAACACAGTCCGCTGACTATCGTCCACTGAACACAGTCCGCTGACCATCGTCCACTGAACACAGTCCGCTGACTATCGTCCACCGAACACAGTCCGCTGACTATCGTCCACTGAACACAGTCCGCTGACCATTGTCCACTGAACACAGTCCGCTGACTATCGTCCACTGAACACAGTCCGCTGACTATCGCCCACTGAACACAGTCCGCTGACTATCGTCCACTGAACACAGTCCGCTGACTATCGTCCACTGAACACAGTCCGCTGACTATCGTCCACTGAACACAGTCCGCTGACTATCGTCCACTGAACACAGTCCGCTGACTATCGTCCACTGAACACAGTCCACTGACTATCGTCCACTGAACACAGTCCGCTGACTATCGTCCACTGAACACAGTCCGCTGACTATCGTCCACTGAACACAGTCCGCTGACTATCGTCCACTGAAGACAGTCCGCTGACTCGTCCACTGCACATAGTCCGCTGACTATCGTCCACTGAACACAGTCTGCTGACCATCGTCCACTGAACACAGTCCGCTGACTATCGTCCACTGAACACAGTCCGCTGACTAACGTCCACTGAACACAGTCCCCTGACTATCGTCCACTGAACACAGTCCGCTGACTATCGTCCACTGAACACAGTCCGCTGACTATCGTCCACTGAACACAGTCCGCTGACTATCGTCCACTGAACACAGTCCGCTGACTATCGTCCACTGAACACAGTCCGCTGACTATCGTCCACTGAACACAGTCCGCTGACTATCGTCCACTGAACACAGTCCGCTGACCATCTTCCACTGAACACAGTCCGCTGACCATCGTCCACTGAACACAGTCCGCTGACTATCGTCCACTGAACACAGTCCGCTGACTATCGTCCACTGAACACAATCCGCTGACTATCGTCCACTGAACACAGTCCGCTGACCATCGTCCACTGAACACAGTCCGCTGACTATTGTCCACTGAACACAGTCCGCTGACCATCGTCCACTGAACGCAGTCCGCTGACTATCGTCCACTGAACACAGTCCGCTGACTATCGTCCACTGAACACAGTCCGCTGACTATCGTCCACTGAACACAGTCTGCTGACCATCGTCTACTGAACACAGACCGCTGACTTTCGTCCACTGAACACAGTCCGCTGACTATCATCCACTGTACACAGTTCGCTGACAATCGTCCACTGAACACAGTCCGCTGACTATCGTCCACTGAACACAGTCCGCTGACTATCGTCCACTGAACACAGTCCGCCGACTATCGTCCACTGAACACAGTCCGCTGACTATCGTCCACTGAACACAGACCGCTGACTACGTCCACTGAACACAGTCCGCTGACCATCGTCCACTGAACACAGTCCGCTGACCATCGTCCACTGAACAGTCTTACAGACAGTTAAACATTCAGTGATTCTCAAATAGGGTGCAATTGCCCCACTTGGAGTAATGGTGCCTTTGGGCGGGGATAATGGCGATTGAACAGCTAAGTGATAAATCCTAGCTCCTTTAGATGATGGCGCACAATACACATTGTACATTAGGGTGTTTCATTTTGCACTTGTTAGGAATCAATTGGCACCCTAGCTTTCCTGGTTCCGTTTTGCATGCTGATTCCGAAAATGACCGTTTTTGCCGCAAACGAGTGCTAAAGGTGGGTCATTTGCCTTTTGTGTTGGCATTCTCGCCCTTGCTGTCATCGTAAGCGGTTTCTGGATATAAGTCAAGGAAATGCAATCACATTCCAACCTAAAAGGGTGTTTGCGTCATCACATGTATAATGACACCTTGTGCTCGTAAATTATACCCAGTTCAT
>JAXIVJ010012252.1:25000-40925 GCA_036785665.1 Chirona hameri | reverse complement strand
ACAGACAGACAGACAGACAGACAGACAGACAGACAGACAGACAGACAGACAGACAGACAGACAGACAGACAGACAGACAGACAGACAGACAGACAGACAGACAGACAGACAGACAGACAGACAGACAGACAGACATACAGACAGACAGACAGACAGACAGACAGACAGACAGACAGACAGAGACAGACAGAGACAGACAGAGACAGACAGAGACAGACAGACAGAGACAGACAGAGACAGACAGAGACAGACAGAGACAGACAGAGACAGACAGAGACAGACAGAGACAGACAGAGACAGACAGAGACAGACAGACAGAGACAGACAGAGACAGACAGAGACAGACAGAGACAGACAGAGACAGACAGAGACAGACAGAGACAGACAGAGACAGACAGAGACAGACAGAGACAGACAGAGACAGACAGAGACAGACAGAGACAGACAGAGACAGACAGAGACAGACAGAGACAGACAGAGACAGACAGAGACAGACAGAGACAGACAGAGACAGACAGAGACAGACAGAGACAGACAGAGACAGACAGAGACAGACAGAGACAGACAGAGACAGACAGAGACAGACAGAGACAGACAGAGACAGACAGAGACAGACAGAGACAGACAGAGACAGACAGAGACAGACAGAGACAGACAGAGACAGACAGAGACAGACAGAGACAGACAGAGACAGACAGAGACAGACAGAGACAGACAGAGACAGACAGAGACAGACAGAGACAGACAGAGACAGACAGAGACAGACAGAGACAGACAGAGACAGACAGAGACAGACAGAGACAGACAGAGACAGACAGAGACAGACAGAGACAGACAGAGACAGACAGAGACAGACAGAGACAGACAGAGACAGACAGAGACAGACAGAGACAGACAGAGACAGACAGAGACAGACAGAGACAGACAGAGACAGACAGAGACAGACAGAGACAGACAGAGACAGACAGAGACAGACAGAGACAGACAGAGACAGACAGAGACAGACAGAGACAGACAGAGACAGACAGACAGACAGAGACAGACAGAGACAGACAGAGACAGACAGAGACAGACAGAGACAGACAGAGACAGACAGAGACAGACAGAGACAGACAGAGACAGACAGAGACAGACAGAGACAGACAGAGACAGACAGAGACAGACAGAGACAGACAGAGACAGAGACAGACAGAGACAGACAGAGACAGACAGAGACAGACAGAGACAGACAGAGACAGACAGAGACAGACAGAGACAGACAGAGACAGACAGAGACAGACAGAGACAGACAGAGACAGACAGAGACAGACAGAGACAGACAGAGACAGACAGAGACAGACAGAGACAGACAGAGACAGACAGAGACAGACAGAGACAGACAGAGACAGACAGAGACAGACAGAGACAGACAGAGACAGACAGAGACAGACAGAGACAGACAGAGACAGACAGAGACAGACAGAGACAGACAGAGACAGACAGAGACAGACAGAGACAGACAGAGACAGACAGAGACAGACAGAGACAGACAGAGACAGACAGAGACAGACAGAGACAGACAGAGACAGACAGAGACAGACAGAGACAGACAGAGACAGACAGAGACAGACAGAGACAGACAGAGACAGACAGAGACAGACAGAGACAGACAGAGACAGACAGAGACAGACAGAGACAGACAGACAGAGACAGACAGAGACAGACAGAGACAGACAGAGACAGACAGAGACAGACAGAGACAGACAGAGACAGACAGAGACAGACAGAGACAGACAGAGACAGACAGAGACAGACAGAGACAGACAGAGACAGACAGAGACAGACAGAGACAGACAGAGACAGACAGAGACAGACAGAGACAGACAGAGACAGACAGAGACAGACAGAGACAGACAGAGACAGACAGAGACAGACAGAGACAGACAGAGACAGACAGAGACAGACAGAGACAGACAGAGACAGACAGAGACAGACAGAGACAGACAGAGACAGACAGAGACAGACAGAGACAGACAGAGACAGACAGAGACAGACAGAGACAGACAGAGACAGACAGAGACAGACAGAGACAGACCGAGACAGACCGAGACAGACCGAGACAGACCGAGACAGACCGAGACAGACCGAGACAGACCGAGACAGACAGAGACAGACCGAGACAGACCGAGACAGACCGAGACAGACAGACCGAGACAGACCGAGACAGACCGAGACAGACCGAGACAGACCGAGACAGACCGAGACAGACCGAGACAGACCGAGACAGACCGAGACAGACCGAGACAGACCGACAGACCGAGACAGACCGAGACAGACCGAGACAGACCGAGACAGACCGAGACAGACCGAGACAGACCGAGACAGACCGAGACAGACCGAGACAGACCGAGACAGACCGAGACAGACCGAGACAGACCGAGACAGACCGAGACAGACCGAGACAGACCGAGACAGACCGAGACAGACCGAGACAGACCGAGACAGACCGAGACAGACCGAGACAGACAGAGACAGACCGAGACAGACAGAGACAGACAGAGACAGACAGAGACAGACAGAGACAGACAGAGACAGACAGAGACAGACAGAGACAGACAGAGACAGACAGAGACAGACAGAGACAGACAGAGACAGACAGAGACAGACAGAGACAGACAGAGACAGACAGAGACAGACAGAGACAGACAGAGACAGACAGAGACAGACAGAGACAGACAGAGACAGACAGAGACAGACAGAGACAGACAGAGACAGACAGAGACAGACAGAGACAGACAGAGACAGACAGAGACAGACAGAGACAGACAGAGACAGACAGAGACAGACAGAGACAGACAGAGACAGACAGAGACAGACAGAGACAGACAGAGACAGACAGAGACAGACAGAGACAGACAGAGACAGACAGAGACAGACAGAGACAGACAGAGACAGACAGAGACAGACAGAGACAGACAGAGACAGACAGAGACAGACAGAGACAGACAGAGACAGACAGAGACAGACAGAGACAGACAGAGACAGACAGAGACAGACAGAGACAGACAGAGACAGACAGAGACAGACAGAGACAGACAGAGACAGACAGAGACAGACAGAGACAGACAGAAGACAGACAGAGACAGACAGAGACAGACAGAGACAGACAGAGACAGACAGAGACAGACAGAGACAGACAGAGACAGACAGAGACAGACAGAGACAGACAGAGACAGACAGAGACAGACAGAGACAGACAGAGACAGACAGAGACAGACAGAGACAGACAGAGACAGACAGAGACAGACAGAGACAGACAGAGACAGACAGAGACAGACAGAGACAGACAGACAGACAGACAGACAGACAGACAGACAGACAGACAGACAGACAGACAGACAGACAGACAGACAGACAGACAAGACAGACAGACAGACAGACAGACAGACAGACAGACAGACAGACAGACAGACAGACAGACAGACAGACAGACAGACAGACAGACAGACAGACAGACAGACAGACAGAGAGAGAGACAGACAGAGAGACAGACAGAGAGACAGAGATATATATTACCCGAGCAACAATCCATTGGACCTGCTATGAAAAGTATGCATCTTTTGTCTCATTTGAGCCTCTGACATTTTGCACTCCATCCTGTGTCACGGTATCCGGTGGAAGTATGCTTTCCACTTTCTTTCTAGAATAAGTTCCGCGCTGAGTATTTATAACATACGTATGCTTGTTGTCTTGCAGGTGGCATGCAGGACTTCAACTATGTGTTCAGCAACTGCGTGGAGATCACAATCGAGCTGAGCTGCTGCAAAATGCCTGCAGAGTCGCATTTGCTCACAGAGTGGAAGAACAACAAGGAAGCACTGCTGAGGTACATGGAGGCTGTCCATATGGGCGTCAAAGGTAAATCTTATGCTGCAATTTTGTTACTGAAAATACATTCGTTTCTCCTCCATTGTACACCCACTGATGTTGTCCTACTGCATCTTTTTTATTTTGCATTACGTAGTGTTATGCATTACTGATTCATGTTTTCATTCGCTTCTTGATAACATTAGGTGCTTAGTGCCTGAAGCAACCTGTCTGTCCGGTAGGTCTCGTACTGGACACAAACGCCAACCCCATCCATGGCGCCTACGTTAGTGTCGAAGGCATCAACTACAACGTGACCACCACTGCACGGGGAGAGTACTGGCGCCTCCTTCTGCCCCGAGAATACACATTGACTGCCAGTGCCACGGGGTAAGTTTAAATCACGCCCGTGAACACAATTTAGGAGGTTATTCCATGATAATGTCACCCAAAACACAACACCCAAGTTCCTCCGATTATAATATATGTGGTGAGGGCTTACGTCTAAAGTATATGGGACGTAAGTACAAGTTGGAAAGACAAAAATGTACCACATTTTGATCTTCAATAAATCCCAAAATATGCATCACATACCTTGTTACAATACACCATTTCGAAGAACAATTTGTATTTTTTTTCTTCTCCAACATGTACGCTATATTCACTCTTCACCGCAGCACGTGCTCAGGAAATGCTCATTTTCTTGCGAGGCACAAATCGGCTCGTTTTTTCAACTTCACAGATGAGTCGGAGTACGTTTCTTTGCTTTTATTGTGAGTAGGTATCTCTTCTTATGACTTGTTTCGGTTCTTCCAGTTTCTGGAGGTCATCTTGATATGCCTTTGACTTGAGGCCTTTACTTCTAAAACAAAAATATTAGGGGCCAAGTCGAGAGAGTCGGCGGGCCAAACATGCCTTGCCTTTCCGGCTGATGACGTTGCACAAAATGAGGTTTATGAAACGAGGATGACGAAGTCGACTGAGGTGTCGATTGTCGTTGACGTTGATCATTGATGATGATCATGGCAACTCGTGGCTCCAGCAGGATGGGGGGGGGGGGGGGACGTGTAACCGCACGATTGCATGGCTGCAACAACACTCTGATGACCATGTCATCAGCCGGAAGACTTTTGAACCCAAGCTTTTTGTGGTTGTTTTCATTTCTTAGCTCTGGGAGTGCCGCGACATTTTCTCCGTTGTTTTCTGGTGTCAACGTATGGTGTTGTCCGTCGTTGGGATTGAGGGCGGGGGCACTCCTGACCCAATCTTACCAAGTGCCGTGACCGCACCCAATCTTACCAATGCCGTAGTACCTACTGGTGGGCCCGCTTACAAAACTTTCGAAACCCGGGATCGAACCGGGGACACCCCGATCTGCAGACTAGCGTTCTCCCGACTGAGCTATTTCGACAATGAGCCTGTACAAACCAAACGCCGTGGTTGCCCAAGTGCGGCATTCTGATCACTCTATTCACGGTATGCCGTACTAACGCATTTACGGCTTTTGGTAAGATTGGGTCCTGGTCACCTATTAACCCGGCATTGACTGAGGTCTCAGCAGAACGCCATTGACGGGGGGGGGGGGCTTTAAACGCCCCCTGGTTATCTTCCGAACCAATGATCCCAGCGAGACGCGCAAGGCGTCAATCGAAAACTCAATGAGATGAATCTAAAGCATACTCAAAAATTTCAAAGTGAGGTCAACTGTCAGGTCACTGTCAGGTCACTGTCAGGTCACTGTCAGGTCAAATGTCAAAATCGACGTATTTGAGTTTATGGGCCATACTGTTTGCCATGTGTGGTTCTCTGACATGTATTCCGTTTTTTAAAAATATATTTGAAAAATGTGATTTTGTAGGCATTTTCCAAAAACAAAGTTTTTTGAATTTTTGGGGGTCAAAAACCAACAATTTCCAAAATTTCGAGATAGCCAGTTGGTAGCCCTTGCAATTTACTATCTTTTGACTTTTCTCGATTGCATTATGCTTTACATATGACATTTCTACGGCCTGGCAAAGTTTAGCTGATTTTTGTTTCAAACTCGTGTGTAGTGACGTCACTAATTTCGATATAACTCGAAATTTTTCGACGAAATTGCTAAATTTTTCACAGAAGACGTCAAATCGATGCAGAAGAAGGTACCCGAAGTTTCACGTTGATAGCGCTATTGGTTTGTGAGCTATTAGGAGAATTCATCAGGGGGCTTTAAACGCCCCCCCCCCCGTCAATGGCTGGTTAATGGGATGCGGTGTATTACTAAAAAAAAAACTTCGGAAAATCTGGCAATTTGCTGCAGCAAGAACATTGGGGTATTGGATGCCGTTGTTTTCCGCAATTGCCTCCACAAAATATAGCATCATTTTATTGTTGTTTTTACTTCTTGCCGCCCTACGTAAAATGAATTTGGCCACGCTGCTCCAGTTTCAGCGTCCTTTCCGTCCCCTGTCCGGGCCAGTTCCAGAAATATCCCTGAACTTCTGAACTCCGACCAAGCTGCCCTGTTTTATAGTGTCGTTTGTGTGTGCTTGGACTGGTTTCAGTGTGGCCTCGGACCACTGCGCGTTCCTGTTGGGAGTTACCCCTCCTGCTGATTGTAGCCGTGCTCTGTTTCAGTTTCCAGTCGATGCGCACCTCCATCTCTGTGAAGGACGGCGTGACAGCACGGCACGTGTTCCGTCTGCCTCGCAGCACCGACTCTTCGGCACCGGACTCCGTCTCCGACCATGGTAGCCCTCCCTCCCCGCCCGCCGTCATTTTCCCATTATTTTTCCCGCGAGGCTGTCGCTCGATACTGATATCAGGTTAACCCGCGATTGGCGGGGGGGGGGGGGGGGGGCGTTTATCGACCCCCCCCCCTGACCAACTTTCGCAATAGCTCAACAACTAATAGCGTTATCGACGTGAAACTTCAGGTACATTTTCCTACATCAATTATACATCTTCTGTGCAAAAATGAAGACATTTCGTCGATTTGTTTTCCTCTCGAAATATAGCGAATTTAATGACGTCACTACACACGAGTTTGACACAAAAATCAGCTAAACTTTAGCAGGCATTACAAATGCCATATTTGAAGCAAAATGCAATCGAAAAACGCCAAAAGATAGCAAATGTTAAGGGCTACCAAATGACTATCTCGGATGTTTGAAATTTTGATTTTAGACCAAAAAAACAAGAAAAAAACAAGAAAAATCCCTCAAAATAAACATTTTCAAACATTCAAATAAACGGAAGATATGTTGAAGAACCACATGTGGACAATGCCCAAACAAAATTTAAGAGCAATATCTTTATTTTTGACCGACCCTAAGTATGACCCATGACGTCATATTGTGAAAATTCGTTTTTTGGCTTTTAGTGAGCAGATACAAACAAATAAATGCCAGCATTGTATTTTTGAGATACAACTGGTATAGACACATGCTTTTTTATTTATATTTATCAATTTCAAATTTTGACCTTATTTGATCTGACCTTGACCTTATATGGTGTCAGATTGTGAAAATGAATGCTGCTATCGAATTATACGTGTAAAATAACCCATACAACATGTGTTGCATGGCTTTCGTAGACCTGTGACCTTTTGTGACCTGACCTTAACCTTGACATTTGCTTACAATTTCACTTTTGCTTATGCGGGATATGTATTATACCTTTGAGAGCACTTTGTGCGATAACAGTCGCAATCTAAGGCTTTGGATGGAAAGTATGGCCCCAAAACCTAAATATCTCAATTTTCAACTTTGACCTGACCGTGACCTGACGTGAGCTTATTTTGAAAATTTAGTGTATGCTTTGGATGCATCTCATTGAGAGCTTTTGATTGCCGCCTTGCGCGTCTCGCTGCGGTTATTGGTTCGGGAGATACCGGGGGGGGGGGCGAAAAACGCCCCCCCCTCCAAAAAAAAATAGCGTTCGGCTGAGACCCCAGCCAATGCCGGGTTAAACTCTGGGATACCCAATTCAGCTGCAGGATATTTTATCTCAAGGTAACGGCTTGACCTTGATATCAGGTCAAAATGTGGGATACCTATTTTTCTCTCGAAAAATCCATATTACTTTTTGAAGAGCGCCTGTCTGTCTGTCTGTCTGTCTGTCTGTCTGTGTGTGCGTGATCTGTGAGTTCCGACCAGCACGGGACTCGAACCCTTACGTTATCATTGTGACCCTTTAATCAACTGAGCTAGCTGACAAACGGTTTACGGGTTCCGTAGGGAGTCTGTCTTTCTCGTACCCCTCGCGATGCGGCTCAGAATGGGGCGCAGTCTGTTCACCGGTTGGGGGCGGAGCGTTTGCGACCTGACCCCTGGCCACGTGGTTGCTCGGACTCGAGTCGCAGTGTCCAGGGTCGTTAGTAGGGTAGAGTCACAAGGCACGGTTCGTTGGAAGGTGTCGGAGGGCTCAAAAGATCAGTCATGCCATTCGAAAGCTTACCTCATGAGGATCTCAGTTTTTTGTTATCTGTCGATTTTTTCTCTCTTCAAATGCCATTTTTGTTGACAACTCAGAACTTTTCGGATGACCGATGCTACCGCTTACGTTAGGGCAAAGAGGCTGGCAAATGGTATATGTGCAAACTCGTTTCAGCCTGTAGAACAACCTCCAACTGATAGCTGAACCTCATGCTGTTGATATAAGCAACAATCACCAGCGATATTGAATCGCGCCCAATAGCTGCCGTATGTACGGCTCACCTCCCCCGCTCCCGTGAACGCCTGATCGACCACCGCGAATTCGCGACCCGCCCGCGCAGCGCCAGCCGCCGCTGACCCCCTCTACGGAACTGTGTTTTGGCAAATTTTGTGCGAACCTTGCGTTGAAATGTAAAATTTCGAGTTCAGATGGTCGGTCCAGTCCTCCACAAAGACATGGAGCGAGGCCCAGTAGAGACCAAGCCCAGGAAAGGGTATACATTATCATGAGTTTCCGTGTATTTTGCATTATTTAGCCTCCAACCAGCGTGGTGTAACGCTCCTGTTCGGGGCGCGCCGCCAGAGGCCGTACGCACTCTGCGTGCTGGGCGGGGCTACCGGTTGCAGAGTTCGTCACGGGCCCGACTGGCCCTATGGTTGCTGTGGCTGTTGCTGTGCAACACACTGTTGCTGTGGCTGTGTGTGTGTGTTTTTTTGTTAGCATAGTAATTGGTTCATTGTTTCACATTATAGTATACAAGTAGATATGCTATGATAATGATTGCAATTTTTGTGAAAATAGTTATATGCTTAATCTGAACGGGCTGCACCGGGCCTGGGCCTCAAATTTATGAATTTCACCGGGCCTGGTTCGGGCCTGGGCTTGGTGTTCATGGGCCCGGGCCGGGCTGGGCTGGGGGTTGGTGGGCCCGTGACGAACACTGACCGGTTGGTGCGGCGGTCGGGAGCTCGGTCAGCTGGCCGACTGGCAGCTGACCTGGGTCGGTACAGTCTCTGGCGGCGCGCCCCGAACCGGAGCGATAGCGATTATTTATATTTGTATTACGTTTAGGCAGAATATAACACAAATTAGCTGATTTTTTAAAAACTATAGTTGGAAGTAATTTCTTACAGTCATGGATGAAAAATGGCCCACAGGATGAAAAATAAGAGCTTTTCGTTACCTGTGATTTCCCAGGTAATATTCCGAAAAAAATGCCATACTGCCCCGGTCAACAATTTTTCGCTGACGGCTGACGGCCCGCTACCCCCTCCCCCCCCCCGTTCAACAACTTTTTGGAAATACGCTACTGGATTTCCCCACCCCCCCCAAAAAAAAAAACCGGCTAGATCCGCCCTTGGCTGTGATAATGTCTGGACAAATGCATATATTGCAGCTTTAGGAACACATATACCATGCAATTCAGCACAATCATATATACTATTCGAAGACAAAAAATCAAGAGCATTTGGCTGATTTTCGACGGTAGTCGCCAACGACCCCCGGAACCCAACGGACAGCAATTCTCCAGCAACGAGGTCATCTCATGATGGATACCTCTACACTACATACCTGTTCCGCACACCTCCACTACTCAGGTAAAGTCCCAGTTGGCTCCACAGAGAGGACCAGCACCCCAAGCCGTTCTCCGTACCAACTGCGGGGAAGGTCAAAGATTTCCTGATGTCTTCGGAAGAAGGAAGATCTGACGTTGTTTGAATCAGTGTATAATATGTAACTTGCTTGCCACGTGTTAATGATACAAAATTGAAGAAGAAAAAAATGCGTGCGAATGATGAAGAGGAGAGTTTTTGGAGGTCATTCTTTTGAGGTCACACAAATAGACGATACGAAACACGTGTAATATTTTATAATTCCACAAAGCCACAATACATTGTGTGAACAGTGCGAAATATCGCTGCTTAAAGGGAATAGTAAACCTTTAACATTAGTTTTTAATTGAGATAGCCAGATTGTTGGTAGTACTGAGAAATCTCCAAATCTGAATTTTTCCTTCCAAAACGAACTATTTGCTGAGTTTCAACGCAAAAATCATTGGAGCTATTGGGAGCTATTTTAAAGGGCCAAATCTTGTGACGTTTTTTCATACGTAATTAGTGTAATTTCTACCGCACTTCGTGTTCGCTATTTGAACCGACCGCCACTGAACCGCTTACGGCCCATGTTCATAAGCTTTGCATATTATTGGCCATCACTTCGTCTTGAAAATGATCTTTTGATCATCTTTTGATGGGTGGTTCGTACCTGTAACTGCAATGTTGCTGCAGTAGAAGCACATCCATAATGTATGCCCCTATTATACACGTGACTTCAGGTTTTGAGTAAATACCTTTGTTAATTTTTAACCGATTTTCAATTGAAAATTACCATATGATGCTTCGTGAAAATACGCATGGTTTTATGGGTGGCTGGTCGCGGTACCTGCAATATATCGATTAAATTGTGCCAATGTTTGTTCTTGCATTACGCTGTCTTGCGGCAAGTTCGTGATGAGCTATACATATTATTTGCCAAAGCTTTGTCAATTTACATTGGATTTCCAATTGAAAATAATACCGACACTCATCTTGAAAAGGCACACCTTTTGGTGGGTGGCTCGTACCGGTAGCTGCAATATTATCCGCAATAGAAGCTCATGCACCTGTAACTGTGACTTCTGCTTGTGGTTACAGTTTTAAGTAATTACCTCTGTCAATTGTGAACCCATTTCCAATTGAAAATTACTAATAGATGCTTCGTGATGAGACACATTTATTGATTGGTGGCTCGTCTGCGTTTATGAAATATATCGATGAAATTTTGACAAAGTCGTTTTTTGTTTACGATGAATTGACGCTTAGCTCGAAATATTATTGGCTATAACTTTGTCAATTTTAATTGGATTTCCAATTAAAAATAATACCGACACTCGTCTTGAAAAGGCACACCTTTTGATGAGTGGCTCGTACCGGTAGCTGCAATATTAACTACACATCCACACATTTATTTACATCCACCACACACACCGATAAGCACACATTTGTGGGTAGGTATATCACATTTATTTATGCACATGAACATTATGGGTATGTGTTCACGCAACGCCACTCCAACTCTACTCATACAAGGCCATAGTGTACACATTCACACATTTTCAATCGCGACCAATATACTCGCGAGTCGCGACCCAGCGAACGAAGTTGTTTGTGTTGCTTACATATTCTGATTCAAGGATAGACTTTTGCCGGTATGACGTCACTACTCGTTTTGGTGACGCAAGATTATTGTGACGTCATATGTATTAAATTAATATTTTTCAAATTATGACAAATTGGTACTTTTTTTGGCAAAAACGAATGCCAGAACCGTAATCAGGATACTCGTTTCCATCATTCCACATACTTTTCCCAAGGTGCACTATTCCCTTTAAACCGCTTCTGCTTAAATCCCCAGAGGGAGAGCGATAGACCGAGAGATCAAATTTGATTGGCCGTTAAATTACAATGATCGTACCATTTGGGACGATGAGTGACTCCCGAGCCCCCCCCCCCCCCCACAATGACCCTCCATTCGCCCCTGGGATACCGGTCCCCACTGGCGGATCCAGGGGGCATTAGGGGCTATGCCCCCACAGGAATATGGGAGGGGCATTCAATACAGTATAGGGTGTAAAACAACACTTTTCGTCGGTGCAAGCTTGCCAATTGACACGGCGTTCTTCTCTAGGTCAATAACAAGTATGCCAAATTTCATTGCGATCCTCTGAGTTTTGCCCCCCCCCCCCCCTCCCGGGCCTCCGTAAGTTGTCGACCCCTACCCAAAAGGTCAAAAATCAAAGTCGTCGTACAGACCTCCGCGTGTGCTCATTTGAAAGCTCTTGTCTAGTAGAATACACTTTAATTCAGTCGAAATGCTTTAAATTCAAGTTTGCATTCTATGAGTCATAAACAGCTACCAAAACCAAGCCTTCAATAGAGCTCTATTGAAGACTTGTTTTTTTTGGGACACCCTACAGTCCCCAGTGGCGGATCTACGGTTGGGAAAAATAGTAAATCCCCCAAATATTTAGGCAAACGTATGTTTTCCCCCCAAAAAATGACAACTAAAACACAACACACAACTTTTCGCTGACGCACCCCCCCCCCCCCCCCCCCCCCCAGCTCAACAAGTTACGTTTACGCTTACGCCACTGCGTGTGACTACCTTTTCGGAGTGAGAAGGTAGCGAAGGTAGGCTGTAACACGAAACCATATTCGAAGGACGAGGCTGCAAATTTCACGGCGTGAACTTACGGCCCATATAACCCCCAAGACGTAGTGTCATTGAAATCTGAGATATAGGGTGTTATTTGGGGAATTGTTGCTCGCTCTGTCCTGGAATGCTTCAGCCGGCAGTGGCGCCGTACTATGGCACGTTGCCACTAACAGCAACGTTGCGGCCTGCTGGCTGCTTTATGACGGCGGTTTTTAAGCCGGTTTTAACTAAGTCCACTGGCGTCCACTGATGTATTTTCCAGAGAGCAGCCCGATAAAACTGACCGTACCGCCGGCCGGTCACTGCAGTGATCTATGAGCGAGTGGCCGGCCGTGGCCGCCGCACATCGAGTGTTGAGATTGCATTGTTCGCCAGTGGCTGCCGCCATCGCGGCAGGAGCGTTCGTGCCGAAGCTAGGCCCGTCGGCCACGCCGCCGCCGCCGCCGCCAGCCCCCCCGAGCAGCACCGCGGCGCCGTCGGAGCTGGCCGCAACTGGCGGCGCACCGGAGCTGGCGGCGCGGCTGGCGGCCGAGTTCATCACGCCGCCGGACTGGCAGCACCACGACTACGCCAGCATGGAATCGTGGCTGCGAGACCTGGCCACGCGTTACCCAGCCATCACGCGGCTCTACTCAGCCGGCCAGAGCGTGCAGGGCCGCCAGCTGTGGGTGCTGGAGATCTCCGACAACGTCGGCCAACACGAGCCAGGTGAGCCGGCTCATTGACACATGGCTGCAGACATACAATACACCCGGCTGCACTATCCAGATTCCGTTTGGCACGTTTTGATTTTTTTAAAAAACAGTGCATAACATCCCAGCTAACAAATAACGTTGTGACAACTTTGTCAAACATCAAGTTGGAATTGTACGTTGTGACAACGCTGTGAATGTTAAAAACAGTCAACTCCTCATATTAATTTATTAATGACCAAGACGCGTTTCTATAACTTCTTCAGTTGGTCATTACAAATAGGACAGGAATAGAATAGGAAAAATAGGTCCTATTTGTAATGACCAACTGAAGAAGTTATAGAAACACGTCTTGGTCATTAATACATTAATATGTGGAGTTCACTGATTTTATATATGTCAATATGAATATTAACAAGTTGTGAATGTTGTGGAGAAAGGGGGGGCAAATAAACCCTCGACCAAAGTGCCTCCTCCAACACGGTCAAAAGCCCCCCCCCCATTTTTGGGGGGCGCGAAATGGTATCTCCTCGGATTTAGGCCACTATATTTTGCATGGTCCCTAAATGGTCGCACAAAACGTCAGACAGGTCCCTGTTGAAGTTTCAGACCTTCTGAGGGCCCCCTCAGGCCTACCGAGGGTCCCCTCAGGCCGACTGACGGCCTTCTGTCGGGCTTAGAAGGCCCCTCAGGCGGGCGCCTGGGGCACATCGGGGTCCTGTGTCATTGTTTCGGTCAAACAGACAAAATCGAACCAACTTCTTGGAGGGCCCCTCTTACAAATGTATTGGGGGGGGGGAATTATATGTTTCCCCCTATCCGCCGCCACTGGTGGTGGTGATGGTGGGGGGGGGGGGGGGGGGGGGGAGGGGACGGGGACTTGAACAAAAGGGTAGTCGATGTTCGTCACTGCAGGGGTAGCAGTTTTTTATGAGCAGTAAATCTGATGCATGCGATAACAGTGCATCGTATTGCTTTGCCTCGTGCGGACTTCAAAAATGTTCTTGAACTAAATATAGGCAGGATTTTGCGAAGGGAGGGAGCTTGAAGAAAATTTGTCACAAAATTCTTCCCTTAAACTTAAAGGGAATGTTTCACCATTCTGAAAGTTGTCAAATATTCGCTGGTTGTAGTAGAAAATATGAAGTAAGTGCTGCTGAAAACGATGGTGATATTTTTTATCTCGAAAAGTCACTTAACTTTATACAAATTAAGGTTTTAAATTTGGGATGATGACTTCATTATTGAGCTATAGACCGCCGCTGATTGACTGACAACAGTGGGATTGGCTGCACAAGTGTGTCAGCTAATCAGCGGCGGCACTAGCCTAGACCCCATTTTGCAAATGGCAAATTAAATTGCTAAAAACGGCTAAGTTTTGGGGAAAATGACTTGAGTATTTTCGACATTTCAATAACGGCCAAAGATAATGGCTATCTCAGTTCAAAACCAATACAAAAGTGAAACATTCCCTTTAACTACCAATGGTATTTACGCAGAATGGAGACCCACACAACTATTATTGTGCCGCGAAGCGGTGTCAAAATTTGAGGTTTTGAGCGGACTGGAGAACTAATTTTTGCGATTGGAACCAGGATGCAGGGTCAAAGCGAGGAAATATGTTTGGAGTATAAGGTGGGGTCAAAAGACATGTTGCCCCCCATTTAAGGCCAAAGGTGGGCTATAGCCCCATGCCCCTCCCCTCCCCCCCCCTCCCTCCCTCCCCTGGGGCCGCCAGTGCCAGTCTATATTCGACCCTTTTGTACTGGAAAAGAACGCTGAATGATTTGCGCGGATTTTTTTTGGCTTTAGTTTTCAGTCTGGATATCTTTATGCTTTAGTTTTCAGTCTGGATTGGGCCCTCAAAAATTTGATTATTTTCATTTCATTCATTAAAAAATGCAATGCAGCCCAAGGGCACCAAATGAGATTCTTCCACCGGAAAGATAGAAGGAAAATTCCGGGTGCCACGCCGCGGTAGCACAAAAATGTGATATTTATCTACTTCTTGGCAGAATTATAACAGCTTGGGTGCAGTTGCAGTTTGCAGTTGCAGAACAGTTTCAAATAAGTTTCATGGGTTTCCAACCATGAACCACAGTCCACATTATACAAAAGCCCAAACGGCGGGCACTATGGTTTCGTTCGCGACAACAACAGAAAAACATAGTCAACAAACAGCCTGACATCGAGTATTTATCAGGACGCACGTATGCAATATGCGCCTCGAAGTGTCGCGTTTTTTGTCTCTAAATTGTACACCATTTCGCATAAAATAGGTGGGTTTTCAGCAATTTGATGGGGGCACCAGGGTATTGGTGCCCCGCCTCCCCTCCTGGATTCAAGGGTGCCCAGTGACCCCGGCGAATGCCTCCGTTTTTTTTTGGGTGGGGGGGGGGGGGGGAGGGGAATCCAGTGGCGTATTTCCAAAGAAGTTGTTGAGCGGGGGGGGGGGGGGGCAGGCCGTCAGCCGTCAGCAGACCCTCAGCCGTCAGCGAGAAAGTTGTTGACAAGGGGGGGGGGGGGGGGTAGGTAGGTAGGTAGGTAGGTAGGTAGGTAGGTAGGTAGGTAGGTAGGTAGGTAGGTAGGTAGGTAGGTAGGTAGGTAGGTAGGTAGGTAGGTAGGTAGGTAGGCAGGCGCGTCGCCGATAATATTTGAGTGGGGGTCAGCTGAAATGACGGAAACTATGTACCCCCATTTGTATGCATTGTATTTAAACA
>JAXIVJ010012252.1:5000-15000 GCA_036785665.1 Chirona hameri | reverse complement strand
TGTGTGTGTGTGTGTGTGTGTGTGTGTGTGTGTGTGTGTGTGTGTGTGTTGTGTGTGTGTGTGTGTGTGTGTGTGTGTGTGTGTGTGTGTGTGTGTGTGTGTGTGTGTGTGTGTGTGTGTGTGTGTGTGTGTGTGTGTGTGTGTGTGTGTGTGTGTGTGTGTGTGTGTGTGTGTGTGTGTGTGTGTGTGTGTGTGTGTGTGTGTGTGTGTGTGTGTGTGTGTGTGTGTGTGTGTGTGTTGTGTGTGTGTGTGTGTGTGTGTGTGTGTGTGTGTGTGTGTGTGTGTGTGTGTGTGTGTGTGTGTGTGTGTGTGTGTGTGTGTGTGTGTGTGTGTGTGTGTGTGTGTGTGTGTGTGTGTGTGTGTGTGTGTGTGTGTGTGTGTGTGTGTGTGTGTGTGTGCTGTGTGTGTGTGTGTGTGTGTGTGTGTGTGTGTGTGTGTGTGTGTGTGTGTGTGTGTGTGTGTGTGTGTGTGTGTGTGTGTGTGTGTGTGTGTGTGTGTGTGTGTGTGTGTGTGTGTGTGTGTGTGTGTGTGTGTGTGTGTGTGTGTGTGTGTGTGTGTGTGTGTGTGTGTGTGTGTGTGTGTGTGTGTGTGTGTGTGTGTGTGTGTGTGTGTGTGTGTGTGTGTGTGTGTGTGTGTGTGTGTGTGTGTGTGTGTGTGTGTGTGTGTGTGTGTGTGTGTGTGTGTGTGTGTGTGTGTGTGTGTGTGTTGTGTGTGTGTGTGTGTGTGTGTGTGTGTGTGTGTGTGTGTGTGTGTGTGTGTGTGTGTGTGTGTGTGTGTGTGTGTGTGTGTGTGTGTGTTGTGTGTGTGTGTGTGTGTGTGTGTGTGTGTGTGTGTGTGTGTTGTGTGTGTGTGTGTGTGTGTGTGTGTGTGTGTGTGTGTGTTGTGTGTGTGTGTGTGTGTGTGTGTGTGTGTGTGTGTGTGTGTGTGTGTGTGTGTGTGTGTGTGTGTGTGTGTGTGTGTGTGTGTGTGTGTGTGTGTGTGTGTGTGTGTGTGTGTGTGTGTGTGTGTGTGTGTGTGTGTGTGTGTGTGTGTGTGTGTGTGTGTGTGTGTGTGTGTGTGTGTGTGTGTGTGTGTGTGTGTGTGTGTGTGTGTGTGTGTGTGTGTGTGTGTGTGTGTGTGTGTGTGTGTGTGTGTGTGTGTGTGTGTGTGTGTGTGTGTGTGTGTGTGTGTGTGTGTGTGTGTGAGTGTGTGTGTGTGTGTGTGTGTGTGTGTGTGTGTGTGTGTGTGTGTGTGTGTGTGTGTGTGTGTGTTGTGTGTGTGTGTGTGTGTGTGTGTGTGTGTGTGTGTGTGTGTGTGTGTGTGTGTGTGTGTGTGTGTGTGTGTGTGTGTGTGTGTGTGTGTGTGTGTGTGTGTGTGTGTGTGTGTGTGTGTGTGTGTGTGTGTGTGTGTGTGTGTGTGTGTGTGTGTGTGTGTGTGTGTGTGTGTGTGTGTGTGTGTGTGTGTGTGTGTGTGTTGTGTGTGTGTGTGTGTGTGTGTGTGTGTGTGTGTGTGTGTGTGTGTGTGTGTGTGTGTGTGTGTGTGTGTGTGTGTGTGTGTGTGTGTGTGTGTGTGTGTGTGTGTGTGTGTGTGTGTGTGTGTGTGTGTGTGTGTGTGTGTGTGTGTGTGTGTGTGTGTGTGTGTGTGTGTGTGTGTGTGTGTGTGTGTGTGTGTGTGTGTGTGTGTGTGTGTGTGTGTGTGTGTGTGTGTGTGTGTGTGTGTGTGTGTGTGTGTGTGTGTGTGTGTGTGTGTGTGTGTGTGTGTGTGTGTGTGTGTGTGTGTGTGTGTGTGTGTGTGTGTGTGTGTGTGTGTGTGTGTGTGTGTGTGTGTGTGTGTGTGTGTGTGTGTGTGTGTGTGTGTGTGTGTGTGTGTGTGTGTGTGTGTGTGTGTGTGTGTGTGTGTGTGTGTGTGTGTGTGTGTGTGTGTGTGTGTGTGTGTGTGTGTGTGTGTGTGTGTGTGTGTGTGTGTGTGTGTGTGTGTGTGTGTGTGTGTGTGTGTGTGTGTGTGGCACATATGAAGTAAGTGCTGCTGAAAACGATGGTGATATTTTTTATATCGAGAAGTCACTTAACCCGGCAGTCACTGGGGTATATTCTGTAACACGACTCACTGTGGTTTTTTTAGCCCCCCCCCCCCCTGGTATCTTCAGAACCAATTATCGCAGCGGGACGCACAAGGCGGCATTCGAAAGCGCTCAATGAGATAAGCTTAACCCAACCTTAAAAAAGTCAAATTAAGGTCACATGTCAGGTCACGGCCAAGTCAAACGTCAAAATCGAGGTATTTGAGTTTATGGACAATACTTGCCATCCATGGCCTTCGATTGCGCCTATAATCACCCAAAGTGCTGTCAAAAGTATGATACATATCCCACATGAGCTAAAGTGAGATTGTTGGAAAAGAGCAAGGTCAAGGTCAGGTCACAAAAGGTCACTACACAAAAAATATCTACGAAAATTATGCAGCACATGTTTGATGGATGCTTTTACGCGAAGAATTCGATAGTGGTAGTCATTTTACCACCTGACTTCATTTACGTGAAGATAGTGTCAAGTTCAGGTCAAGTTCAGGTCATTGAAGGTCAAAATTTGAAATTGATAAATCGAAATGAAAAAAGCATGTTTCTATATCAGTTTTATCTAAAACAAACAGTGCTGGCATTTATTTGTCTGTATCCGGTCAAGAAAAGCCAAAAACGCAATTCCAAAATATGACGTCATGATTTACCCATACTTTATATGCCATGACAGTCAAAAAAAATGATATCATTCTGAAATTTTGTATGGTAGTTGCCCATATGTTGTTATCTGACATATATTCCAGTTTTTTCAATATCTTTGACAAATTTGATTTTGTGAGCATTTTTTTCAAAAAACGTTTTTTTGTGAATTTTTTGGAGTCAAAAACCAAAATTTGTGAATTTTCGAGATCGCTGGCTTGTAGCCCTTGCAATTTTCTACCTTTAAGGGTTTTTGGATTGCATTTTGCTTCAAATGCAGCATTTGTACGGCTTGGCAAAGTTTAGCCGATTTTGGTGTCAAAATCGTGTTTAGTGACGTCACTAAATTCACTATATCTCGAAAAATTTCTGACTATTTTTTCTTCATTTTTTTCTTAAAGGTGTAAAAATGATGCCCGGAATGGTACTGAAATTTTGCCGTCGATATCTGGATTAGTTATTGAGATATTTCTGATATTCCTAAGGGGGGCTAACAAAAGCGCCCCCCCCCCCCCAGTGACTCGCGGGTTAACTTTATACAAAAAAAAATTGGGGGTGATGACGTCATGATTGAGCTATAGACCGCCGGTGATTGGCTGACAAAGTGGGATTGGCTGACAAAGTGGCTGTCATCCAATCACGGCGGCACTAACCTAGACCCTGTTTTGCAAATTATAAATTAAATTGCTTAAAAACGGCTAAGTTTTGGGGGAAAATGACATTAGTATTTTCGAAATTTCAATAACGGCCAAAGATAATGGTTATCTCAGTTCAAAACCAATACAACGGTGAAACATTCCCTTTAAGCAGGGAATCGTCTTTCCAAAAATGGCTTTGTTCGAATAATTCGGACAATATTCACTTCGGAATGTTCCACTGGATTTGATACAATTATTGATGCACATCAAGGACCTAAATGTCCGCACATACAATGTGCGGACATTTAGGTCATCCCCATAACGTTTTTACCAGCAGTTATACTTACAAACATTCATTTTACGCACCCGTCGATTCATCTCCACACCCCAACATTCACACATTACCCATTCGGCTCGTTGACCTGACCTCGGCTGCCTGGTGCCTGGGACACATTAAGTGTACCAAACGGTTCCTCGGAGGGTCGTTGGCGGGGTTGGCGCTGTCTGATCCCTTGCTTTAGTTATTCTCTTATTTCTAGTGTGTCATCTCTGTTAGGTTGTTTATGTGGACTTATGTCAGTTTATTATTTTAGTTATACTCCTAAGGAGAGGCGCTTTAATTTAAGCCATTGCTTTTGCGCCAATCCGCTACTGTAATTTCATTTTGATTGTATTTTCTGTTAATAAAATACTGTGCACTGAACTTATACTATTCTGACGTTATGATATCATTACCATTTGATTGGCCTGCTGCTCTTCAAACGTTCTCATCACGACCGTCAGGTGAACCGGAGTTCAAGTACGTGGCCAACATGCACGGCGATGAGACGGTGGGTCGCGAGGCACTGCTGCTGCTGGCCCGCTGGCTCTGCGAGACATACACCACCAACAACCAGACACGAAACATAGTTGACAACGTGCGCGTTCACATCATGCCATCGATGAACCCGGACGGATACGAGAACTCCACGGAACGTGAGTAGCTGCCGTTTGCCGACACTTTACACCTCACTCTCCGCGCATAACCCCGCCGCCGCCACGTACTGTCCTCACATAACCCCACCGCCGCCACGTACTGTCCTCCTCACATAATCCCTACGCCGCCACGTACTGTCCTCACACAACCCCATCGCCGCCACGTACTGTCTTCACATAACCCCACCGCCGCCACGCACTGTTCTCACATATCCACACCGCCGCCACGGACTGTCCTCACACAACCCCATCGCCGCCGCGTACTGTCTTCTCATAACCCCACCGCCGCCACGTACTGTCCTCACATAACCCCACCGCCGCCACGTACTGTCCTCACATAATTCCATCGCCGCCACGTACTGTTCTCCTCACATAATCCCACCGCCGCCACGTACTGTCCTCCTCACATAACCTCACCGCCGCCACGTACTGTCCTCCTCACATAACCTCACCGCCGCCACGTACTGTCCTCCTCACATAATCTCATCGCCGCCACGTACTGTCCTCACATAACCCCACCGCCGCCACGTACTGTCCTCACATAATCCCACCGCCGCCACGTACTGTCCTCACATAACCCCACCGCCGCCACGTACTGCCCTCACATAACCCCACCGCCGCCACGTACTGTCCTCACATAACCCCACCGCCGCCACGTACTGTCCTCACATAATCCCACCGCCGCCACGTACTGTCCTCACATAACCCCACCGCCGCCACGTACTGTCCTCCGCACATAACCCCACCGCCGCCACGTACTGTCCTCACATAATCCCAACTCCGCCACGTACTGTCCTCACATAATCCCACCGCCGCCACGTACTGTCCTCCTCACATAACCCCACCGCCGCCACGTACTGTCCTCCTCACATAATCCCACCGCCGCCACGTACTGTCCTCCTCACATAATCCCACCGCCGCCACGTACTGTCCTCACATAACCTCACCGCCGCCACGTACTGTCCTCCTCACATAACCTCACCGCCGCCACGTACTGTCCTCCCCACATAATCCCACCGCAGCCACGTACTGTCCTCACATAACCCCACCGCCGCCACGTACTGTCCTCACATAACCCCACCGCCGCCACGTACTGTCTTCACATAACCCCACTGCCGCCACGTACTGTCCTCACATAATCCCACCGCCGCCACGTACTGTCCTCACATAATCCCACCGCCGCCACGTACTGTCCTCCTCACATAATCGCACCGCCGCCACGTACTGTCCTCACATAACCTCACCGCCGTCACGTACTGTCCTCCCCACATAACCCCACCGCCGCCACGTACTGTCCTCACATAATCCCACCGCCGCCACGTACTGTCCTCACATAACCCCACCGCCGCCACATACTGTCTTCACATAACCCCACTGCCGCCACGTACTGTCCTCACATAATCCCACCGCCGCCACGTACTGTCCTCACATAATCCCACCGCCGCCACGTACTGTCCTCACATAATCCCAACTCCGCCACGTACTGTCCTCACATAATCCCACCGCCGCCACGTACTGTCCTCACATAATCCCATCGCCGCCACGTACTGTCCTCACGTAACCCCGCCGCCGCCACGTACTGTCCTCCTCACATAACCCAACCGCCCCCACGTACTGTCCTCCTCACATAATCCCACCGCCGCCACGTACTGTCCTCCTCACATAACCCCACCGCTGCCACGTACTGTCCTCACAATCCCACCGCCGCCACGTGCTGTCCTCCTCACATAACCCCACCGCCGCCACGTACTGTCCTCACATAATCCCACCGCCGCCACGTACTGTCCTCACATAACCCCGCCGCCGCCACGTACTGTCCTCCTCAGATAACCCCACCGCCGCCACGTACTGTCCTCACATAACCCCACCGCCGCCACGTACTGTCCTCACATAACCCCACCGCCGCCACGTACTGTCCTCACATAACCCCACCGCCGCCACGTACTGTCCTCCTCACATAACCCCACCGCCGCCACGTACTGTCCTCACATAATCCCAACTCCGCCACGTACTGTCCTCACATAATCCCACCGCCGCCACGTACTGTCCTCCTCACATAACCCCACCGCCGCCACGTACTGTCCTCACATAATCCCAACTCCGCCACGTACTGTCCTCACATAATCCCATCGCCGCCACGTACTGTCCTCACATAACCCCACCGCCGCCACGTACTGTCGTCCTGACATAACCCCACCGCCGCCACGTACTGTCTTCACATAACCCCACCGCCGCCACGTACTGTCCTCACATAACCCCACCGCCGCCTCGTACTGTCCTCACATAATCTCACCGCCGCCACGCACTGTCCTCCCATAACCCCACCGCCGCCACGCACTGTCCTCACATAACCCCACCGCCGCCACGTACTGTCCTCACATAACCCCACCGCCGCCACGTACTGTCCTCACATAATCCCATCGCCGTCACGTACTGTCCTCACATAATCCCACCGCCGCCACGTACTGCCCTCCTCACATAACCCCACCGCCGCCACGTACTGTCCTCACATAATCCCACCGCCGCCACGTACTGTCCTCCTCACATAATCCCACCGCCGCCACGTACTGTCCTCACATAATCCCACCGCCGCCACGTTCTGTCCTCACATAATATCAACTCCGCCACGTACTGTCCTCACATAACCCTACCGCCGCCACGTACTGTCCTCCTCACATAATCCCACCGCCGCCACGTACTCTCCTCCTCACATAACCCCACCGCCGCCACGTACTGTCCTCACATATCCACACCGCCGCCATGTACTGTCCTCCTCACATAACCTCACCGCCGCCACGTACCGTCCCCTCAGTGTCCTCACATACCCTATCACCACCACGTATTGTCCCCCTAACATAACCACACCACCAGTGTCCTAGCATTGGGAAATTTGGGTGGAAAACGACACCTAATGGATTCCATTTTTACTGTTCACGAGTTTTGCTGTGAATTTTCCGCTCCTTATTTTAAAATGTATTGGATAATTGGAACTCTGTTACTGATTAATGGATGTAATGATGTGGAGGGAGAGAGGGCGGAATTGGCATAGGTAATCACTAGTTATGGTGAGGGGGTAAATGGGTATTGATAAAGCCGAGTACATGTTTTTTCGTTGAACTCTTTATGCTTATTTTTAGCCAGATTTTTGACACTCTGCAGCCCAGCTTCAAAACAATCCCAGGACCCTGCCCACCGTATTGTCCTCCTCGCATAACCCCTTAAACTTTCTTCTGGAGGTAAGCTCACATGCTATCACGTTTTCTGCCTGAATGCTGACCAGTTGGCCCCGTGTGGTGGCCTGCTCTGATTGCCCGCCTCCCTGCCGCCGCCCTGCCGCCGCAGGTGGCTCTTTCATGCAGCCGGGCCGGGCCAACGCGCATGGCGTCGACCTCAATCGAAACTTCCCCGATCGGCTGGGCGTGTTCGCTCAGAACGCGCGCACGGAGCCGGAAACGGCGGCAGTGATGCGCTGGAGCCGCCAGTACCCGTTCGTGCTGTCTGCCAACCTCCACGGCGGCTCGCTAGTGGCCAACTACCCGTGGGACTCGGACGGCGGCCAGACGACCGGCGTGTATGCTGGCAGCCCTGACGACGCAGTCTTCAGGAAACTGGCGAAGGCCTACAGCTTTGTAAGTGGCGGTTCAGGTCGGCGATTCGGCGGAACGCTCTGGCTCGCTCTGGCTCGCTATGCTCCAAGCGCAGCTGATGTGTGCTGCAATCACCTGTGCAGAAATGAAACCTTAAAAGGAAGTGTGTCTAGTGTCAACTCTTTTCTAACACGCACACCGACGGGTGAGGCGGATATCCGCCCCTCCCCTCAGATTTTTCACGAATAGAAGAAAACGGCGGCGCACAGTGCCACCATTTTGGCACAGCTGTTCGCCCATCGTTTGTCGGCATCCTGTGAAGCTTGTCACTTCGTCTCATCTCATGCCAAGTCGCTAGGTCACGTAAGGTGACCCTACATTCGCAAATGCTTAAAGTCGTGTCACATCAACAGTTTGACTGATCGATTTGAAACTCAGGATTTTATTAGGTCATAAATACCTACAATTTTACTATTTTGGATTTGTTATATCTATCTATAGGTTGATCGCGAATGAATGACAAAGGTCACTGGTGGCCGTGGGGGGGGGGGGGTACAGGGCCATGCCCCCCCCCCTCGGCTTCAAAGGGGGGGGGGGCAACGTATCCACCCCCCTTGCTCGAGTCTGATCGTAATCGTAAAAATTGCCTTTGCAGCAGTCATTCCAGCTATCCACAATAAAAAAAACTGGACAATTTCGCGCCGCTTCACGGCATGACACAAGTTTCGCAATTGCTTATACAAATTTGGAAAATAGGAAAATTAATTCCATTAAAGGGAAATAATGACCTTTTCCCACAAAAATGGAGTTAGCACTTGAAATCGCCAGACGAGACCAAAATATATTGTAAATTCACCACATTTTGCATGAAAACTTTCCTACCGAAAGATATTTCAAGTTAAAGTGTTCCACACTTTTAACGACCGGTACTTGCAAGTACTTTTGGTCCTCATCAAACTGCGGGCTTTTCCCGTATTGTTTTTTACGCTATGGAGTGGAAAATATATTGTGCGTTCTGCTTGTTGTGATTATATGCCCGACGAGCGTCTAAAACTAGCAGCGATTGGAAAAAGTGGCAATAAAATCGGAAGCTCATCGATGCACATCAACGGCGGCATAGTTAGTGGTTGCGACCCTCAATTTTTGAAAATCGATTCATTTGTTTTCAACATTAGGAGCATTGTATAATTTGTCTGTGGCTGTATATAACACTATGCTTTATATTACCATGAAAAATAATAATTTTCCCCAAAAAAAACTAGCAAACAATAACACAAAACTGACAATTAAATCGGAAGCTCATCGATGCACATCGACGGCGACCTATTTAGCGTCGGCGATTTGTTTACTAAGTCATTGTCATGCTTCTCGGCGCACTTAACCATTGTGGCGAGTTGTTCCTGATTAGTATACCCAAGTCCGTGGCAGGCTTTGTTAATGACGTCACTGGTGCCATTCTTGTGTAGCATTGCAAAATATATTTGATTTTGAATTGAAAGCTAATTAAATACTTATTCACATTATTGTTTTTAAGTTTGAATTTTCTTGTTAATCATTATTAAAGGTATTTTATCACTGTATTTCATAGTAGTTGACACTTCAGAAACTTGTGACGTAATAATATTGTATCCAATATGCATTTCCCTCACCTTTTGCTATTGTGGCGCAGTGCTGAGTGCTTTGCGAATACTAGCTTGCCTGGGGCTCAATTCATTCCGCCCTTATTTTATTCGAGTTGGTATAGTTTGCATGTTGTTGTTATTCATGACTTCTACTGATAGTCAGTCATGCATCACGGATGCTTCACGGATTGCTTCACGGATCAGAGCGCTGCTCGAACGCACGCTAGTAGCGCTAGTAGCGCTTTCGTTCTCCATGGCAACTAGGCGTGAGCCAATGAAAAGCCAGAACGTATTCCCTTTCTGGCTTTTGATTGGCTGACGCCCCTGGTTGCCATGGAGAACGAAAGCGCTACCTAGCGTTACTAGCGTGTGTCCGAACAGCGCTCAGTTGATCGGAAACGTCACAGAGCCTCCAAAATTGCCGCACTCGATGTAAACAATGGTAGGGAAGGACGAATTTGTCAATGACCTTCATGAAGTACA
>JAXIVJ010012251.1:0-40925 GCA_036785665.1 Chirona hameri | reverse complement strand
ATCATGTCATGCGGTGTATGACGACATCCCCTGATTCTCTACCCCTGTCCCCGCCAGACGCGCCGCCGGCACACACGGCTGACTACGTCTGCTGCCGTCCTGCGAGGCTGTGTTTCCCGGTCGCTCCGGCCAGTGGCGGCGCCAGCTGGTCTGCTATCTGAGCGGCGGACCGGGTCCGCTGGCCGCCTCGCAAGAGCTGCATGCCGGCTCCGTGGTGCCGGATCTGGGGCCTGTTCGCCGACGCCTCCCAGCAGCGGGTGGACGCCGCTCTGCTGTTGGCGCCGACCAGAGCTGGCGCGCCTGAGCCGGCCGTGGCCGCCATGTGCCGGGGTGGCTGACTCCGACTGTGGTTCCTGGCGTGGCGGGCTCAGCTGCTCGATATGGACCTGTTCGGGTTCCTGGCAGAGCGACGGCCGGCGGCGGCAGGAGCCATGAGACACGGGTTTTGGCGGCGGCGTGTCGCTGGCTCGCCCCTGCTCGGCATCCACCTCTGCCTCGCCGAGCACTAGGTATTTGTGCTGGTGCGCGCGGCGGCTGGGACCTGCAGTACGTTGCAACCGTCTGTTCACCGGACCACGCTCATCGACTTTGGATTCACGGAAGGTACAGAGGCGGACTGGGACGGGATGGGGAGCAAAATGGGGCTACGGAAATTATGGTTTCATGTTGCTGATTGTGGACATATCGGTGGAAGTGGAAGATTGTAACTGTGTGTGTCTGCTGGTTGTTAATTATCTTCTATTCTGTTCCCTTTTCTTTAAATTATGCCATATTTTCGTATATGCTGTTTTGTAACGTCTTATGTATTTTTGTATACAGTAAATGAGCTCTGCCTTTTTCTACCGTGTCACTAGATTTGCCCCCCCCCCCCCCCAAACAAACAAACAAACAAACAAACACAAACGCTGCGGCAGCGGCTCGGCCGGCGGCGGCAGCGGCTCGCGGGAGGTGCGCTGGAGTCGCCACCGCCCGCCGTCCACGTCACCGGCTCGGAGTACCTCAGTCAGGGCCTGTTCTCTGGTGTTGCTGGAGATGCTGTTGCTCAAGCTGAGCGACCGCTGCCGACTGCAGCAGGACGAGGAGAGCTGCCTGAACTCCCCTTACTCCTCGATTTAACGCCAGCTCTTGGGCAACGGAGAAGCACAGTTTTTAGGCCTCTTGGTTCATAAACAAGAATACAGTAAGATTCCAACATGGTAACTCTGGCACGTCTTCGCAACCGGAACTGTAGAAACATATGTCTTTCATGCCGATGCGCAAAGGCGGATTAAGGAGCAGGACGCGACATACACTCAGACGCGTCATGGCAGCGTCTAATCGGAGAAGCTGAGGGCTTTTACGCCGACACGCAGACACCAACATCGCTATTCAGCACCAGCTCCTCCTGACCTGTATGACGGTCCCTGGCAGGAGGCGTCATACAGGTCCCTCATACAGGTGCGACCCTCCTGAAGGCTGCCTTGCTGTTGTGCCTTTATGTTATAAATGTGCCATTTTCTTACAAAAATAAGTCAGCTCCGGAGTCCCCGATATCGGATCATGCCTCCGGCTTGTCGGTACGAGTGTTTGGGTGCCTAGCGTCGTGATGCCTTTGGTGACGGCCGACCAAGGTGTTGTATGATGGAGACATGTCTTTGCTTAATACAAATAATTGTAGTGCTGTGAGTCTTTTCAGCTTACCTCGGCGGCAGCTGGAGCACGGCTGGCCGGTGGACTGACCGGTAGCTGGTCAGTTAAGCAATGGGTCGTTGAAGGCTAGTACGAATACTGGGCACGGATTAGTTCAGCGAGCAGTGGCTAGTAAAGCTGGGCTTATCATAGGCTCCTCAGGTCAACCAAGGACCCTCACAGGCCGACCTCGGTTAACCTCCTGGAGGGGCCATGACCCCTAGGCCCCCCTGGACATGATGGTCCGATGGCCTTTGATGGCTCGATTCCCTCGATGTTCCTGCGTATCAAACGTATTTTTTTAGCACGGATGTTGGGTATTTAGGATATTGCAATACCAGTAGCCAAAAAGGCTGCATTAACTATCTGCCCTATTCCAGGCAAACAAGAAATTTACAACAAATTCCATTGAACACCATTTAAATAGAGCACCCCGATGGCTAATTGTTCATGCTCCCCCTCTGCTATTCGCTAACCTGAACGCTTGAACCTTGTATCTACAGACTTGTTAACAGAAGACAATCCTTGCTACCAACTTATCCATTATATCATAATCGAAAAAGTAGTCGCAGATGGAATCACAATGTTCGTATACTTCTAAGATGGAATACTCCTAAGATGGAATCACATCTTGATGTAATGAAATACGCAGAATTCAAAACAGACCAATGTGTACGAGTAGTCCTTGAAATTTTGGAAGGGGAAGAGAGGTACCGGAGGCGGTAACAGGCAGAGAGGTACCGGAGGCGGTAACAAGCAGAGAGGTACCGGAGGCGGTAACAGGCAGAGCGGTACCGGAGGCGGTAACAGACAGAGGTACCGGAGGCGGTAACAGGCAGAGAGATGGGGCGATAATAGGCAGAGAGGTACCGGAGGCGGTAACAGGCAGAGAGATGGGGCGATAACAGGCAGAGAGGTACCGGTGGCAGTAACAGGCATAGAGGTACCGGAGGCGGTACAAGGCAGATAGGTACCGGAGGCGGTAACAGGCAGAGCGGTACCGGGGTGGCGGTAACAGGCTGAGAGGTACCGGAGGCGGTAAAAGGCAGAGAGGTACCGGTGGCGTTATCAGGCAGAGAGGTACCAGAGGCGGTAACAGGTAGAGAGGTACCGGAGGCGGTAACAGGCAGAGAGGTACCGGAGGCGGTAACAGGCAGAGAGGTACCGGATGCGGTAACAGCAGAGAGGTACCGGAGGCGGTAACAGGTAGAGGGGTACCGGTGACGGTAACAGGCAGAGAGGTACCGGAGGCGGTAACAGGTAGAGAGGTACCGGAGGCGGTAACAGGCAGAGAGGTACCGGAAGCGGTAAAAGGCAGAGAGGTACCGGAGGCGGTAAAAGGCAGAGAGGTACCGGAGGCGTTAACAGGCTGAGAGGTACCGGAGGCGGTAACAGGTAGAGAGGTACCGGAGGCGGTAACAGGCAGAGAGGTACCGGAGGCGGTAACAGGCAGAGAGGTACTGGATGCGGTAAGAGGCAGAGAGGTACCGGAGGCGGTAACAGGTAGAGGGGTACCGGTGACTGTAACAGGCAGAGAGGTACCGGAGGCGGTAAAAGGCAGAGAGGTACTGAATGCGGTAAAAGGCAGAGAGGTACCGGAGGCGTTAACAGGCAGAGAGGTACCGGAGGCGGTAACAGGTAGAGAGGTACCAGAGGCGGTAACAGGCAGAGAGGTACCGGTGGCGGTAACAGGCAGATAGGTACCGGAGGCGGTAAAAGGCAGAGAGGTACCGGTGACGGTAACAGGCACAGAGGTACCGGTGACGGTAACAGGCAGAGATGTGGCGATAACGGTAGTGATTAATAAAAGACACACAGTGGTAAAACATCCCTTCACATCAAGGTCGACCCTAATCAATCTTCTACTAAGCTTATGACTAGGTTTGCGAGATCAATAATATTTGCATCGTTCCCAGTAGTGATATTTTGAGAATTGCGATGTGAAACGTGATTAATTCTGGTCTCCTTTCAGTACCTCAACCTGACGGATTTCCATTCCTCCGACGCCAGAATGTCCGCCTCGAGTGCGATGTTTGTCGCGGCGGCCCGATGGGAGGAGGTCACGTTGCCGTCTGCTGACGTCACTAGCTTCCTGGGGAGAGCATTACCAACCCGGTAGTCCACAGCCGGGCATGATATAGATATAGATATAGATATAGCCGATGTTACCCCGACATTGAGCCGACGTCGGCCCGACGTCTGCCGACATCGGCCCGACGTTTCCCCGACGTCTGCCGACACTGAGCCGACCCATGCGAAGGTCGGGTCCCAAGCGCTCTGCCAGTAATTACAGAACGCTTTCCAAACTTCAGCAGGCATTCAAACAGTAACACATTTATCCGAACTCTTCTGTATTTACATCAAACCATCCCAAGGTCACACAGTATAAACACGGTCTCTTCTCGGCTGCCGAGAACAGTTGGCCACGTTGTACAGCCATTGTCGCACCAGCGTTTCCCCATTTTTTTTTTCAAAGCCGTGCTTCAGGGTGACGGCATCTGAAAGAAGGAAAGGAGAGTGTGTCAAACAAGACACATACTGCAACTGTCGTCGGGCAGATAGGCAGACAGACAAAGCAATTGAATCGGCATGCCGCTGCCGAGATGCCGACGTCGGCATGCCGCTGCCGAGATGCCGACGTCGGCATGCCGCTGCCGAGATGCCGACATCTGCCGACGTCGACATGTTTACTGGGAAAACAGCAAGAATTGCTATGGCTCGACTTTGGGACCGTAGGAGGTTTGTGACCTATACCTTATAACACAGACAGACTTCTCAATGTCAAGTCTTGGCGAATTCGTACGCTTCGGCTTTGGGCGGGCGCCAATTCCACAGACAAACTGGATGAGAGCGGCCATCATGAATCTAGTACTGAGCACAGCTGGGACCAACGTTTTGGAGTCAGAAATAAATACACAATGATTTGCCGATACACTGCTTTAGATGCTGCATGAGCAAGTTTGAGCTTGAGCATACACAGGGGCGTAGGAACTATGTTCAAGTTTGGGGGGGGGGGGGGCAGGAGGCATTCTGAAGTCTATTATTTCCATGCAACGCCCATAGGCGTAATGTTAAAATCCAAATTGTGGGGGGGGGGGGCGGCTGCCCCCTACCCCCCCTGCTCCTACGCCTATGAGCATACATGATTGTTGATCCCCACCATTCACTTAAAGGAAATAGTTCACCTTCGGGAAATTTTCAGAACACGATTTTATTATATTTTTTAATACAGTTTCTTTTTTATATTTCAAAAATGGTCCTACATCGCGTCAATTCAGGACAGAAGGTCGTAAATTATTAATGTTATGTGGTGTGCATTATTGGTCTGCGCATGCTCCATGGCAGTGCTGGCACTTTCAGACGGTACGGTACATCATATATGCGCCGTATTCCTTCGCCAAAAAGTCAAATATCTTCGGCTGGAGAGTCTTTTCAGCCAATAAAAGTTCCAGATAAGGATTTCTCAACACGGGCTACAAAACTGCTATTTCAGTTCAAAACCCATGTTGAAGGTGAACTATTTCCTTTAAGTTGATTTTATAAATCCTCCGGAGGTGGCAATATCCCTTTATGGCGTCTTACTGGTTGTAATCACTCTTAGTTCACTGTTACTACCTTAGCTTTGTTCACCGTTGTATCATATGTGTTTTTCATAAGATACACGAGCAGATCCCTTTTGATCCTCCCGACTGCCCCGGTCCTCCATCGCCTGTCACGCCCACGTTAACCCGGGTCTGGTGGTCGCTGTCCACCGGGCATGTGGTGGCCCTCGAGCTCGAGGGAGTGGTGGCCGTCTGCATGGCGTGGGCTCTCCTCGCAGCTTTGCGCTGCGGGGAAGGGCCTGTCCAGTGTCCATGGGCGGTTGCCCGGTAGGCGTTCCATTTTGACCCACTTTGCCCCTTTTCCTTCATACCATGGCTGCGCAATGGCCCGAAGCGGCCTTAACCAAACCAATCTCTTACCTAATTCTATCCTAACCAAACCATCTCAATACTCGATCTCTCAAATAAATAATCTGCACAATCGTAGCGAGTTTCTCTACTCCTACAATACTATCGATTGAAAACAAAACACGTTGATTTTGGATGTAGGTATTTTCGACAATTGCCCTTGCACGCCCCAGTAAACATGTCGACGTCGGCAGCAGTCGGCATCTCGGCAGCGGCATTCCAATGTCGGCCCGAAATCGGCATCTCGGCATGCCGACATCGGGCCGACGTCGGCAGATGTCGGCTTTCTTAGCATATGCTCGTAAGTAACTTAAAGTATAGAGGAAGTACAATTTGTACCATTCATTTTGAGATAATTGGCAAGCTGATTATTTCGTATAAGAAATTTAAGAAAAAAAAAATATAAAAGCCATGATTGTTTTAGTGTTGAACAGTTTGTACGAACGCGACAACATTGCGTAAGCGATCGTTCGCCGTCATGGTGGTCGTGTTACATGCTTTTTAAAGCGCGTTTTGAAAGTGCATAGGCATCCAAGATCGTTTCGAATTCGTTATCTGTGCAGGAAACAAGATTATTGGTTACAAGTGTGCAAGGGCGTAGGCAAGGGGGGGGGGGGGGGGCAAGGGGACCCCCCCCCCCCTGGAGGTCAGGCGGGCCCCTCTGGCGACCGAGCGAGGGCCCCTGGTGCCGAAGGCCCCAGTGTTTTTGATGGTGTCAGGTGCCCGCAAAACGCATTACGTCGCATAGAAGAACGCACCCGAACCAAAAAAGTCGTAACACGAATAAATAACAGCACTTGCTTGTCTGTTAAAGGCATGTATATGTAAATACATAGAACGGGGCCCCAGCCAGTGTGGCTAGGGCCATCTACCAGCTTTAAAGGGCCCTACCGATCTGCAGAGGGCCCCCTGTCGGCATTTAGAGGGCCCCTTCCGGTTGTAGAGGGCCCTCTGCCGGCCTTTATAGGGCCCTGCCGATCTGGAGAGGGCCCTCTGCCGGTCTTTAGAGGGCCCTGCCGATTGTAGATCGCCCTGCTAATCTGTAGAGGGCCTCTGTCGGCATTTAGAGGGCACTGCCGACCTGTAGAGGGCCCTCTTCCAGGCTTAAGATGCCCTGTCGATCTGCAGAATGTCCCAGCCAATCTGTAGAGGGCCCTCTTCTGGCCTTTAGAGGGCCCTGCCGATCTGTAGAGGGTCCTCTGCCCGCCTTTATAGGGCCCTTCCAGCATGTAGAGGGCCTGCCGATATGTAGAGGGCCCCCTGTCAGCATTTAGATGGCCCCTTCCGGTTGTAGAGGGCCCTCTTCCAGGCTTTAGGGGCCCTGTCGATCTGCAGAGTGCCCCAGCCAATCTATAGAGGGCCCTCTTCCGGCCTTTAGAGGGCCCTGCCGGCCTTTAGAGGGCCCTGCCGGCTTTTAGAGGGCCCTGCCGGCCTTTAGGGGCCCTGCCGGCCTTTAGAGGGTCCTGCCGATCTGTAGATCGCCTTGCCAATCTGCAGAGGGCCTCTACCGGCATTTAGAGGGCCCTGCCGACCTGTAGACGACCCTCTTCCAGTATTTAGGGGCCATGTCGATCTACAGTGTCCCAGCCAATCTGTAGAGTGAGTGTAGAGGGCCCTCTGCCGGCCTTTAGAGGGTCCTGCCGATCTGCAGATGGCCATCTGTCGGTCTTTAGAGGCCCCTGCAGATCTGTAGAGGGCCTCCGCTGTCCTTCAGAGGGTCCTGTGATGGTAGCCTGTCTGCCGGTCGAGCGCCGGTGAGGCTCTCGAAGGAAGACCATTGCAAGCTCTCATTGTTTTTCAGTGTATGCTAGTAACGTCTGAGAGGAGTACAAGGCTTTGATAATGTATTGATTTCACGTTGCGTATGTGTTGATAACTGGTAGATGGGCAACGTTGTGTCTCAACCAGAAGACGATCTCATATGAACATTCAAGTTAAGCTCGAGGTGTCTCATGAGAACATCTATATACCAAAAAGCAAGCCTTGACCAGCATGACAGCCTCAAATAAATCAAACGTGTACATTGTATTTAATGTCGTGCGGTTACAGTCAAATGACATCGCCTTAACATTGTCTTTCGTTAACTTAGTCATTTTCAGATCGATACCGAAGTCAGGGGCGAAAACTTTATATCTCTTTGGGAGGGCCCGAGCCCCCCCCCCCTCCAATGGTGCTCCGCCCCCCCCCCCCCCAATGTTTTTCAAAATTTGTCCCCTTCCAAAATTTCAAGGACTACTCGTACACATTGGTCTGTTTTGAATTCTGCGTATTTCATTACATGATGGAGACAGCGGTCGCTCAAGATGTGATTCCATCTTAGGAGTATTCCATCTTAGAAGTATACGAACATTGTGATTCCATCTGCGACTTCTTTTTCGATTATGATATAATGGATAAGTTGGTAGCAAGGATTGTCTTCTGTTAACAAGTCTGTAGATACAAGGTTCAAGCGTTCAGGTTAGCGAATAGCAGAGGGGGAGCATGAACAATTAGCCATCGGGGTGCTCTATTTAAATGGTGTTCAATGGAATTTGTTGTAAATTTCTTGTTTGCCTGGAATAGGGCAGATAGTTAATGCAGCCTTTTTGGCTACTGGTATTGCAATATCCTAAATACCCAACATCCGTGCTAAAAAAATACGTTTGATACGCAGGAACATCGAGGGAATCGAGCCATCAAAGGCCATCGGACCATCATGTCCAGGGGGGCCTAGGGGTCATGGCCCCTCCAGGAGGTTAACCGAGGTCGGCCTGTGAGGGTCCTTGGTTGACCTGAGGAGCCTATGATAAGCCCAGCTTTACTAGCCACTGCTCGCTGAACTAATCCGTGCCCAGTATTCGTACTAGCCTTCAACGACCCATTGCTTAACTGACCAGCTACCGGTCAGTCCACCGGCCAGCCGTGCTCCAGCTGCCGCCGAGGTAAGCTGAAAAGACTCACAGCACTACAATTATTTGTATTAAGCAAAGACATGTCTCCATCATACAACACCTTGGTCGGCCGTCACCAAAGGCATCACGACGCTAGGCACCCAAACACTCGTACCGACAAGCCGGAGGCATGATCCGATATCGGGGACTCCGGAGCTGACTTATTTTTGTAAGAAAATGGCACATTTATAACATAAAGGCACAACAGCAAGGCAGCCTTCAGGAGGGTCGCACCTGTATGAGGGACCTGTATGACGCCTCCTGCCAGGGACCGTCATACAGGTCAGGAGGAGCTGGTGCTGAATAGCGATGTTGGTGTCTGCGTGTCGGCGTAAAAGCCCTCAGCTTCTCCGATTAGACGCTGCCATGACGCGTCTGAGTGTATGTCGCGTCCTGCTCCTTAATCCGCCTTTGCGCATCGGCATGAAAGACATATGTTTCTACAGTTCCGGTTGCGAAGACGTGCCAGAGTTACCATGTTGGAATCTTACTGTATTCTTGTTTATGAACCAAGAGGCCTAAAAACTGTGCTTCTCCGTTGCCCAAGAGCTGGCGTTAAATCGAGGAGTAAGGGGAGTTCAGGCAGCTCTCCTCGTCCTGCTGCAGTCGGCAGCGGTCGCTCAGCTTGAGCAACAGCATCTCCAGCAACACCAGAGAACAGGCCCTGACTGAGGTACTCCGAGCCGGTGACGTGGACGGCGGGCGGTGGCGACTCCAGCGCACCTCCCGCGAGCCGCTGCCGCCGCCGGCCGAGCCGCTGCCGCAGCGTTTGTGTTTGTTTGTTTGTTTGTTTGGGGGGGGGGGGCAAATCTAGTGACACGGTAGAAAAAGGCAGAGCTCATTTACTGTATACAAAAATACATAAGACGTTACAAAACAGCATATACGAAAATATGGCATAATTTAAAGAAAAGGGAACAGAATAGAAGATAATTAACAACCAGCAGACACACACAGTTACAATCTTCCACTTCCACCGATATGTCCACAATCAGCAACATGAAACCATAATTTCCGTAGCCCCATTTTGCTCCCCATCCCGTCCCAGTCCGCCTCTGTACCTTCCGTGAATCCAAAGTCGATGAGCGTGGTCCGGTGAACAGACGGTTGCAACGTACTGCAGGTCCCAGCCGCCGCGCGCACCAGCACAAATACCTAGTGCTCGGCGAGGCAGAGGTGGATGCCGAGCAGGGGCGAGCCAGCGACACGCCGCCGCCAAAACCCGTGTCTCATGGCTCCTGCCGCCGCCGGCCGTCGCTCTGCCAGGAACCCGAACAGGTCCATATCGAGCAGCTGAGCCCGCCACGCCAGGAACCACAGTCGGAGTCAGCCACCCCGGCACATGGCGGCCACGGCCGGCTCAGGCGCGCCAGCTCTGGTCGGCGCCAACAGCAGAGCGGCGTCCACCCGCTGCTGGGAGGCGTCGGCGAACAGGCCCCAGATCCGGCACCACGGAGCCGGCATGCAGCTCTTGCGAGGCGGCCAGCGGACCCGGTCCGCCGCTCAGATAGCAGACCAGCTGGCGCCGCCACTGGCCGGAGTGACCGGGAAACACAGCCTCGCAGGACGGCAGCAGACGTAGGCAGCCGTGTGTGCCGGCGGCGCGTCTGGCGGGGACAGGGGTAGAGAATCAGGGGATGTCGTCATACACCGCATGACATGATATACATATATGACATGATATAAAAAACAAGTCTCTTTTATAGCATAAGCTAGCATATTTCATAGTGCATGTAAAGTTGCATGTGGTGCACGGTCAACTGAACCAGGGGAAAACTGAACCAGAGAAAACTGAACCAGGGACAACTGAACCAGGGACAACTGAACCAGGGACAACTAAACCAGTGACAACTGAACCAGTGACAAGTGAACCAGGAACAACTGGACCAGTGCCAACTGAACCAGGGACAATTGAACCAGAGACAACTGAAGCAGTGACAAATGAACCAGGACAAATGAACCAGGACAGCTGAACCAGTGACAACTGAGGTAAACATTTGAAGTTGACCTAACCAGGTCACCATTTCACGAATTTCAACACAATTGTAACACAAGATTGATGCACGATAAGGTACCAAAAGTTTCACTTCGATATCTGTCATAGTTTTCAAGTTATGGAGAAAATCCAGGAAGGGGGGTAAAATTTACCCCCCCCCAGCGCCGCGCGGGTTAACTGATAAGTTATTCACACAAAAAAGTTTTTGGAAGAAAATGCCATCGTGACATTTGGTGACCTCTGGAGCATAAACTATTGACCTGAGCTAAAATTTGAGAACACCAATGGCGATTGCATTTTGTTTGTTCCCAGCTATCATAGTTCCCCAAGATATTAGGAGGTTTCTGGAGCAAAGTCCTATGCTTGGAAAATTTGACCTTTGATGACATCTAGTGACCTCAATATTGCCTAAGCCAAATAACGACCAAATCGTTTCGACATGATGTTCGAAGAGCCTGGGGCATTCCACGACATTTCGCCAATTTTTTCCTCAAATTTTAACCCTCATCTCTCACTTTTTGTTCAAAATTGATCTATAGGGTTATCTTGGTCCTGAATTCAGCTGTGGCAATATTAGCTCGATCTGACCTCAGGTTTTCGAGTTATAGCCTCGGGCATTTTGGCAAGGTCACGGTGCAGAGGTATGTGTGGAGGCCAAAATAACGCATTTGACTCAACTAAATATAAAAAATCATTATATGACTGAATTTGCAATGAAACATAGATTCTATTTCTGTTTTTGTTTTACGTGACCTTGAATGACCTTGAAACCGTGACCTCGTAACCTTGTTTTCGTTGACCTCGTGTGACCCCGGGTACACCTCTGATTTCAATGTTCACATTGCAAAATACTTGTAAATATATTTCCTAACAACGCAAAAAAATAAAAAAGGTGCGTTTTTTCTCTAATTTCCATATTTTCCGCCAATATGTGTTCGTGTTTTCGAATTACCCCCAAGGGGAGGGGTAACGGGCGGATATCTCAGCTACCATTGCAGCTAGAGACCCGATTTTTGGTACACACATTGTCAGGGTGACTAGTAACACCACGCAGCCATCCGGCGTGGTCCAACACGGATTGAAAGGTGAAAACCCCACCCAAATCGGTCCATAGGTTCGGAGCATGACGTCGTCGGTAACGATTTTTGGCGGTTTTTGGTACCAAAATGGAATTTTGGTTCACTTAGATTAGACCAAAGTGGATAAAACTCAATATGGCACCGTTCTAGACCACGTCGGATCGAATGGTGAAGACTCCGCCCAAATCGGTCCCATAGGTTCGGGGTATGACGTCGTCTGCAACTATATTTGACGGTTTTGGTCCAATTTGGTCCACTTAGATGAAACTAAAATAAATACAACTCAAAACCGCACGTCTTAGACCACGCCGAATCGAATAGTGAAGACCCCGCCCAAATCGGTCCCATAGTTTTGGAGTATGACGTTGTCGGCAACGATTTTGGTCGGATTTGGTCCAATTTGGTCCACCTAGATTAAACCAAAATGAATAAAACTCCAAATCGCACAGTCTTAGACCATTCCGGATCGAATGGTGAAGACCCCGCCCAAATAGCTCCCATAGTTTTGGAGTATGACGTTGTCGGCAACGGTTTTTGGTGGTTTTGGTCCAGTTTGGCCCACTTAAATTAGACCAAAGTGGATAAAACACAAAATGGCACTGTGTTTTACCACGCCGGATCGAATGGTGAAGACCCCACCCAAATCGGTCCCATAGGTTCGCAGATATTCGCCCATTACCCCTCCCTCTTGGGGGTAATTCGAAAACACGCACGTATATCGACGAAAAATATGGACATTTGAGGAAAAACGCACATTTTTTATTTGTGCGTTGTTAGGCAATATATTGACGAGTATTTTGCAAAGTAAAAAAAATAAATCAGGTGTACCCGGGGTCATACGAGGTCAACGAAAAAAAGGTCACGAGGTTACGGTTTCAAGGTCATTGAAGGTCATGCAAGTCAAATACGTTATTTTAGCCTCCAAGCATATCTCTGCAGCGTGACCTTGCCAAAATGCCCGAGACTATAACTCCAAAACCTGAAATCAGATCGAGCTAATATTGCCACAACTGAATTCAGGACCCGAGATAACCCTATAGACCAATTTTGAACAAAAAGTGAGAGATGAGGGTTATTTCGACTTGTCGAAATGTCGTGGAATGCCCCAGCTATCGAACAGTGTTTTTGGATTCCGCCTACTGTCCGTAGGAACTGAGCAGGGTGGCGTTCAGACGCCCCACTGGTTGTCCCTGGTTCAGCTGTCCCTGGTTCAGTTGTCCCTGGTTCAGTTGTCAGGTGTACCCGGGGACTGCTTAGTGCTTAGTGCTTGTGTACTGCTTAGTGTACTGCTTAGTGTACTGCTTAGTGCTTAGGTACTCAAAATTGCTAAGGCTGGTGACAATGGTTGCATTACGTTGGCAACACAACCATTGGAAAGTTTTCAAGAATGAAGAAATTGCATAGTGAATATAAAATGGCATAACCTATAGCAATCATAATCCTAATGTTGTGAAATGGTTTTTATGTCACTAAAAATGACCAGATTTGGATATTAAATAAAAAGGCTGCATCTGAATTGAAACTGGTAAAATCAGGCTCTTCTAAAGGTGACATAAAACCACTCAAGACAGGGTATGTAAGCAAATATTTATGGGTATTGCATGCAAAAATTCGTTTGAATGTGAGACATGTCTGTGTGTAAATGCTGTCTTACATTTACAGTCGCCGTCGCCGACTCCTGAAGAGGGACCGGCTCTGGCCGGCTGAGGTGCCGCTTTCGCCCCCCCCCCCCCCCCATCTACATGTTTCTACTTATGTTTGATTTATATATTTATATTATGTCTGATTGTATCTACTTGTTTGATTGTATCTTGGGTTTTATTGTTTTATTGTAGGTGCCTATTTGTTTGTATTACGGGCGGAGAGTCGCGGCGCTCGTGGCCGCCGATGTACCGGCCGCCGCCGATCCGGAGACGACGGCAGGATCTGAGATAGATAAAGGTCTGGTTGGAAACGTGGGTAAACCGGGGAATCGGTTCAGGTGATATTTGAGGAGCTGGAGTTAGGTCATTTCGCTCGTATCAATAGTTTGATAGCGAGAAGACAAAATAAAATTTAACTCATAAGTAAGTCTGACTGGTTTCGCATCGTTTCATAATTCGTAGCGGCTTAGATATAAATTGCGTTACATTACTATTTTAAAGCAGCTTAATTTGTAAATACAACGACGGGCTTGATAAAGCCATATATACTTGAGACGCTCAAGTTGAGCGTACCATCAGGATCCGACAGAGTCGGATTCAGGCGATATTTGAGGAGCCGGCGTTAGGTCGCTTCGCTCGTATCAATAGTTCGATTTTGATTGAACAATAGTACACTACTGACTACACCTAAATAAATCTAACTGAACTGGTTTCGCCATGTTTCATAATTCATAGCGGCTTAGTAATACAGAGTGTTCAATAGATGAGTTATAGGAGCTTAATTTGTAAATACATCTACGAACTTTAAATAGCCGTAGAAATTTGAACGTACCATCAGGATCCGACAGGGCCATCACGTCTTGGCCGGCACCGGAGAGAGTCTCGGCGCTCGTGGCCGCCGATGTACCGGCCGCCGCCGATCCGGAGACGACGGCAGGATCTGAGATGGATAAAGGTCTGGTTGGAAACGTGGGTACACCGGGGAATCGATTCAGACGATATTGAAGGAGCTGGATCTAGGCCATTTCGCTCGTATCAATAGTTGGATTAGGAGAATACAGAAGTGCACATAAACAAGGCTGGTTTCGCCTCATTTCCATAATTAACAGCGGGTTATAAATCATGTTAAATGCATTATTTATAGCAGCTTATTTTATCAACACAATTGTTGTTGAAAAGCCTACAAACTTGAGCGTACCATCAGGATGCGACAGGACCATCACGTCTTGGGTGGCACCGGAGAAAGTATCGGCGCTCGTGGCCGCCGATGTACCGGCCGCCGCCGATCCGGAGACGACGGCAGGATCTGCGATGGATAAAGGTCTGGTTGGAAACGTGGATACACCGGGGAATCGGTTCAGGCGATATTTGAGGAGCTGGATCTAGGTCATTTCGCTCGTATCAATAGTTTGATAGCGAGAAGACAGAAGAACATTTAACTCATAAGTAAGTCTGACTGGTTTCGCATCGTTTCATAATTCGTAGCGGCTTAGTTATAAATTGCGTTACATTACTATTTTAAAGCAGCTTAATTTGTAAATACAACGACGGGCTTGATAAAGCCATATATACTTGAGACGCTCAAGTTGAGCGTACCATCAGGATCCGACAGAGCCGGATGCAGGCGATATTTGAGGAGCCGGCGTTAGGTCGCTTCGCTCGTATCAATAGTTCGATTTTGATTGAACAATAGTACACTACTGACTACACCTAAGTAAATATGACTGAACTGGTTTCGCCATGTTTCATAATAGATAGCGACTTAGTAATACAGTGTTCAATTAATGAGTTAAATTTGTAAATACATCTACCAACTTTAAATAGCCTTAGAAATTTTAACGTACCATCAGGATCCGCCAGGACCATCATCATGTCTTGGCAGGCACCGGAGAAAGTCTCGGCGCTCGTGGCCGCCGATGTTCCGGCCGCCGCCGATCCGGAGACGACGGCAGGAACTGAGATGGATAAAGGTCTGGACGGTTGGAAACGTGGGTACACCGGGGAATCGGTTCAGGCGATATTTGAGGAGCTGGCGTTAAGTCGTTTTGCTCGTATCAATAGTTCGATTTTTATTGATCAATAGTACAATACACATAAGTGAACCTGAGTGGACCGGTTTCACCTCGTTTTGTAATTCATAGCGCATTAGTTTAAATAGTGTTAAATTAATGACTAATACCAGCTTAATTTGTCAATACAATTACGGCCTTTATAAAGCCGTACAAACTTGAGCGTACCATCAGGATCCGACAGGGCCATCACGTCTTGGCCGGCACCGGAGAGAGTCTCGGCGCTCGTGGCCGCCGATGAACCGGCCGCCGCCGATCCGGAGACGACGGCAGGATCTGAGATGGATAAAGGTCTGGTTGGAAACGTGGGTACACCGGGGAATCGATTCAGACGATATTGAAGGAGCTGGATCTAGGCCATTTCGCTCGTATCAATAGATGGATTAGGAGAATACAAAAGTGCACATAAACAAGGCTGGTTTCACCTCGTTTCATAATTAACAGCGGGTTATAAATCATGTTACCATATACTGACTGATATATACTGATACGGCCCCATATACTGACTGAGGTCCCCACAGACTGTTTGAGAACCTCATAAACCAACTGAAGGGCCCCATAGGCCAACTTAGAGCCCAATAGACCGACTGAGCGCCCCCAGACCTACTAAGGGCCCCATAGACCGACTAAGCGCACCACAGACCGACTGAGGGCCCCACATACCGACTGAGGGCCCCACATACCGACTGAGGGACCCGCAGACCGACTAATAGTCTCAGTTCCCACAGATCGGCTGAGAACCACCCTGACCCAGGGAGCGTCACAGACCGACTGAGAGCCATCCAGGTCACTGAGGGACCCACAGACCGTTTGAGGTCCCCATAGACTAACTGAAGGGCCCCAAATACCAACTGAAGGCCCCATAGACCGACTGAGGGCCCCAAACCTGAATGAAAGCTACCTACACAGGCCCACTGAGGGCCCAATAAACCGACTGAGGGCCCCGCAGACCGACTAAGGGCCCCAAGGACTGACTGATAGCTACCTTTCCAGACCCACTAAAGGCCCGAAAACCAACTGAGAGCGATCTAAGCTCACCGAGGGCCCCATATACTGACTGAGGGCCCACAGACTGTTCGATAGCCTCATAAACCAACTGAAAGGCCACATTGACCGACTGAGGGCCCCACAGGCCTACCGAGGACCCCAAAGACTGACTGATAGCTACCTACCCAGACCCACTGACGGCCCACAAACCAACTGAGAGCCTTCTAGGCGCTCTGAGGGCCCATGGACCGACTGAGCGCCCCGCAGACCGACTGAGGGCCCCGCATACCAGCTGAGATCCCACAGACCAATTGAGTTTCTCAATTTCCACAGATCGGCTAAGAACCACCCAGGTCACTGAGGGCCCCACAGACTGGCTGAGAGCCACGCAGGACACTGAGGGCCCCACAGACCGTTTGAGGTCCCCATAGACCAACTGAAGGGCCCCATTACCGACTGAAGGTCCATGTACCGACGGATGGCCCGAGGCCCATAGACCGACTGAGGGCCCCAAACCTGACTGAAAGCTACCTACACAGGCCCACTGAGTGCCCAATAAACCGACTGAGGGCCCCAAGGACTGAATGATAGCTACCTTTCCAGGCCCACTGAAGGCCCCACAAACCAACTGAGAGCGATTTAAGCCCACTGAGGGCCCCATATACTGACTGAGGGCCCCACAGACTGTTTGAGAGTCTCATAAACTAACTGAAAGGCCCATTGCCCGAATGAGGGCCCCACAGACCTGCTGGGGCCCCACATATTGACTGGGGGCCCCACAGATTTACTGGGGGCCCCACAGACCTACTGAGGGCCCCAAGACTGACTGATAGGCGATAGCTACCCAGGCCCACTGAGGGTCCCACAAACCAACTGAAAGCCTTCTAGGCCTTCTGAGGGCCCATGGACCGACTGATGGCCCCAGGCCCATAGACCAAATGAGTGCCCATAGACCGACTGAGGGCCCTACAGACCGACTGATGGCCCCGCATACCAGCTGAGAGCCCACAGACCAATTGAGTTTCTCCGTTTCCACAGATCGGCTGAGAACCACCCAGGTCACTGAGGGCCCCACAGACCGTTTGAGGTCCTCATATGGCCCATTACCGACTGAAGGCCCCATAAACCGACTGATGGCCCAGGCCTATATATCGACTGAGAGCCCCGCAGACTGACTGAGGGCTCCGCAGACCGACTGAGGGCCCCGCAGACCGACTGAGGGCCCGCAGACCGATTGAGGGCCCCGCAGACCGACTGAGAGCCCGCAGATCGACTGAAGGCCCGCAAATCGACTGAGGGCCCCATAGACCGACTGAGGGCCCCACAAACCCACTGAGAGCCACCTAAGCCCACTGAGGGCCCCATGCACTACTATAGTTGATGATTCTAGTAAAGTAAAAGAAGTAGAATCAATCTGGCTCGACATTACAATTGGTACAGGAAACAGAGGAAGGTTGAGGATAGGTGCATTTTACAGACCAGGGAATCTTCCAAGGAACTCCCAAGCTGAAACAGACCAAGATATTTGTGAGGAAATACGTAGGAACTTTCGGGCTCAGTGTCGTATTATGGGAGATGTTAACTTAAAGGAAATAGTTCACCTTCAATATTAGTTTTAAACTGAGATAGCAGTTTTGTAGCCCGTGTTGGGAAACCCCTATCTGCAAGTTTTCTTGACTGAAAAAACTCTCCAGCCGAATATATTTGAGTTTTTGGCGAAGGAATGCGGTGCTGGCGAAAGAATGTTGTACTGGTTTTAGCCCGGGCAGAGGCTATACCATCAGCCAATCAGCTTGCAGCTGGTGCTAGCAAGCGATCGCCGGCCGCCGGTTGGCACATCTCCAATGCGAGTCTATCATTACGCGACTACTTTCGAATCTGATTGGCTGAACCATTGTTTACATTCGCGTGACGTCAGTACTCTGACTCAGAGAGTATGCATATAGTTTTGATAAACAATACACATTTACGGCCTTCTGTCCTGAATCGGCGCGATATAAGGCCATTTTTGACAATATAAACAGAAATTGTATTACAAAAATATAATCAAATCGTGTTGGGTAAAAAATTTCCAAGGTGAACTATTTCCTTTAAGAGGATACGAAAGTATAGCAGAGGAAACAAATGAGTGTAGGTTGTATATGCAAATCTTTGAAGGAGCTTTTCATGCATCAGTTTGTAACAGAGCCAACCAGACATTGCTCCATTCTAGACCTTGTATTCTCAGACAACAGTCATCTAGTTAGTGACATAAGTATTTGCGAAGGTCTAGGAACCATCGATATGGTTAAATTCAATATCTCATCAGAAATGATGCCCAAAGATCTTATGGTTCCAAACTTCAACCGGGCTGATTTTGATGGCATTAGAAATGACCTCGCACAGATAAAATGGAACGTTGAGTTGGCAGGTTTAGATGCATGTGAGGCCTGGAATGTTTTCAAAGCTAGATTAAGCCAAATTCAGAATCGGCATATACCTCTCAGGCACAAACGTAACAGAACCAAGGGCAAACCAGTTTGGCTTACCCCAGAAGTGAGGAGTGCTATACAAGCTAAACAAAAGTGCATTTGGCATTTTGAAGGGATCTTCACTAGATATAAATCGGAAGGCCTACCAGAATGCAAGCAATTCAGTTAAGAAAAAGGTCAGAGCAGCTAAAAGAGCAAAGGAACTTGATTTAGCTAGACATTGTAATGCAGATAGTAAGAAGTTCTTCAGTTTGTATAAGTTCAGTACAGTTTCCAAAAATATAGGTCCATTTAACCCTATTTGTAACAGGGGGGGGGGGCGGATTCCGCCCCCCCCCCCCACCCCTCATGTTTTTCGCAAATATCTCCAGAATGGCTGGGAGCAGGGACATTGAATTTTGAGACTTTACATAGAATTGAATACCACATTTGGAGTCAAAATTTTGAGTTCTTAACCTGAACAGAGGCGGTTCCAAGGCACAGTTTTGGGTGGGCTCAGAAGCGACATTTGGCGATAATACGGAAATGCGATCTTCACGGTTTCTTCCTAACTGCCTCAAGTATGAAGGAGTTACATCGCTTTACGGTGATTGCAACAAGTGAAAATTAGTTGATGTTAATGAAATATCATAAAAATTGCATGGCAGAGACGGTTTCAGGGGCTTGAAAAGGGGGGGGGGGGTGGGTTCCAGGAAGTATTCAATGCTTGGCGGGAAGCCAATAGAGCGATTTAAGGGGCATTTATAGCTATCAAGATGTAAAAGATAACTTCTGCTTCCATTATTTGCATAATTTATTACATATAGAATTTCAGGGGCGTGTTCAGGCACATGAAAAGGGGGGTGGCTGGCATGGTGATGACGATATGCCAGCGATAACGGCGCAATAGACGTTTAGCTTATAATGATATATGCACATATGAGGCCAGAAAAGGGAATAAAGGTATTTTTTGCAGAGGCGCGCTCAGGAATGGAAGAAAGGGGGTCATAGTATTGCAAGGAAACTAAGAGGCATGGGCGTACAATGACATAACATACTGCAGTTTTCGGATGAAACACGCACCACAGGCTACTCTACGAACGATTTTAAGATAATAGGCGAGTCCAGGTAGGGTAAAAGGGGGGGGGGGGGTAAGCCATGTTAATTGAAATTGTAAGTGAAATAGTCACTGTTGACTAGTTAGTATCATAATAGCGGATAATATACATATCAAAAGGTCTTGCAGCGCCCCAGTTTGGATCCTGGATACGCCTATGATGAAGTACAACATGCAAAAAGAAACTATCTACGATCAGTAACATATTTATAGTGCTAGTGGGTAGCAACTTCTGCGTCTGCGGTTAATATGTTTTTCCCAATTTGACCTCTTTTTTCACTAACCTGGTACCGCCTATGGCAAAAAATATGATTTATAACTGTTTTGTCTAATGTCACAATCACATACCATTTCATTCATCAAAAAAACACATAAAAAAATGGTTTTATTACGCATTTACTTCACCCCCATATTGAGTGACCTGCACATGCCTATGATATTTGAATTTTCAAACGTCACCGTCATATATCAATTTCCAATTTAATATCTTTCAATTCCTATTGGTTGTGTTAAAATCGGTCGATAAACATGAAAGCTATGTTGGATCAAAAATACCACTAAAATTTGTAGTTTTTGCCCCCCTGTTGTCCCCCTATCCAAAATGTAGATTTTTTGATTATTTAGAAATGCAGATCGTGTTGAGGGGAACCAAACACCGTTTCATTTTTGAAAATCGGACGGGTAGATCTCGAGATCTTCGGGGGGGGGGGCGGAATCCGCCCCCCCCCCGTTACAAATAGGGGTAGCCAGGAGCCTGTTACAAATAGGGTTAAGGTAGATGATGTGTTAGTTAGCAAGGACAGTTAAATGGTTGAAGTGCTTAATGATCAGTTCCAATCTGTCTTTACTATCGAGGACCAGAGTAATATTGCAGTACTTCAGCCTGAGCCAGAGACAGAGGAGACTATAGGAGAGCTAGGTGGCATAAGTAGTGGACTTGTTCTAGAATATCTAAAGAAAGTAATGCCAAACAAGGCAGAAGGACCTGATGAAATCCATGCTAGACTTTTAAGAGAATCTGAAAGGGAGTTGTCAGTTCCATTAGCCATCATATTTTCTAAATCACTCGCAGATACTAAAATTCCACTTGATTGGAAAAGAGCAAATGTTGTTCCTATTCATACAAAGGGGGATAGAAGTTAAGAGGAAAACTGTAGACTGGTTAGTCTGACCTCATAGTCTGCAAGGTGCTTGAATCAATCATCAAAGATAAGATTGTTGAATTCTTGGAGCAAAATGAACTCATCAAGGATACACAGCATGGCTTTAGGAAGGGCCGTTCTTGTTTGACTAATCCATACCATACCATATATTGATCGAGAATATAGAGTAGGTCATTAGACCTGAAGACCCCGGTCTCATCAAGCTCCGGTCGTGGTGTACAGTGCGTCAGTCAGTGTCTGGGATGACGTGGGGACATTTGACAACGTTCCCCATACAAGACTGTGGTTGCAACTTAAAATTCATGGGATCAGGGGCAAGATTCTGGATAGGATAGAAACGTGGCTCCCAGGACGCCAGCAAAGGGTTATATTTAATGGGTGCAAATCACAATGGAAGGATGTTCTTAGTGGGGTTCCACAGGGCTCAGCCCTGGGGCCCATTGCTTTTGATAATATTTGTGAATGCAATTGAGAACAGTACAGACAGCAAAGTCTTGAAATTTGCAGACAATCTAAAAGTTGAGGATTAGGATTATTAGAGGAAAACATGATTAGGATGTTTTTAAATCAGATTTGGACAAGCTAGTTGAGTGGTCTGAAGCATGGCAGATGAAATTCAATTTGAGTAAATGTAAGATTATGCACGCTGGACGGGTTAGCAGTAAACATAGGTATGCAATGGGTGGGCAGAAAATGGAGCAGATTGAAAAGGAAAGAGATTTAGGTGTCATGGTAAACAATAGACTATCAGCGTCAGACCAGGTTGTAGAAGCTAGGAAAAAGGCACTTAGAATGCTGGGGGCCATTCACAGAAATGTTTCCTACAAGAGTGAAAAGGTAATAACAAAACTGTATTGTGCATACGTTAGACCACATTTGGAGTATTGTGTACAAGCCTGGTCTCCAACATATGAGAAAGATTGCTGGTTGTTAGAAAGAGTTAAAAAAAGGGCAACAAAAATGGTTAATTGTCTTGGTAGTTTACCTTATGAAGATAGATTAAAGAAATTGGGTATGTTTTCACTTAGATATAGAAGGCTAAGAGGAGATATAATTGAAGTCTTCAAATTTGTAAATGGTCAGCATTATGGATATTTAAAGGGAATGTTTAGGGAATGTTCAATAGGGAAAATCGAGACAACAGCATAAACTCATTATGAAACAAAGTAGGACTAGGCTACGACAGTCATTTTTCAGTAGAAGGGTTGCAGGACATTGGAATATGCTACCAGAGGATGTCGCTGATGCAGTGGCACTTGCTTCCTTCAAAATTAAATTAGATAAATACTTTACAGAGAAGGGATTAGTGCATAAATACTTGTGGGATTAGCCTTCTTTTATGCAGGTAGAGTAAGGTGATTTGAAGGGACGAGACTGGTGGAGGGGAGGGAAGGGGGGGGGGGCGGCAACCTCGGATGGGTGTCACGCTCGCGCGACCCGAGCTCCGCCTCCTTACACACCAAGAGTCGGTACCAATCTGTATTGCGCCCGCACCCGCAATCAGCTGACTCCGGCCTCCGGGTCATGTCTTTTGGTCATAGCTCATCAACGAAAATGCGCAGCGCCACGCCGTCTGCACCGTCGGGAGCACCGAAACGGGGGACAGAGGATGGCGCCGGTCGCCGGTCAATCGGTGCCACCTGGCACGTGCCACCACGTGGGTCATTGCAAAATCCATTTGCCCACACGTACCGCCCATACCAGTAGACGCAGGGCGACCAAATTCGGTGGGCGGGTAGACCACGTGGGTGCAGAAAAACAATTTGGCTGTTTTCGCCGAGGGGGCACGTTGTCCCCCCTAGGGGGGTTAATGTGATTTAGCGGGGTCCTCTGATTGCGGGATTTTTTTCCCGCTAGCCGCACCAAATTTGGTACACCGATAGAGCTCGACGAGTGACAGATGATGGTGTCGGTCGCGGCACGATTGGTGCCACGTGGCACGCGCCACGTGCCGTCACGTGGCCATGGCAAAATCTGCTTGCCCAGCCCATACCAGTGGACACAGGGCGACCAAACTTGGTGGGCGGGTAGTCCACATGGGTGCCGAAAAACAATATTGGCTGATTTTCTCGAGGGGGCACGTTGCCCCCCCCCCCCAACTAGGGGGGGGGGTTAACCTGATATAGCAGGGGTCCTCTGATTGCGGGATTTTATTTTGCGCTAGCCGCACCAAATTTAATGCACCGATAGAGCTCGGCGAGTGATAGATGATGGTGCCGGTCACCGCTCGATCGGTGCTACGTGGCACGTGCCGCCACGTGGCCATTACAAAATCTGCTTACCCAGCCGTGCCGCCCATACAAGTGGTGGCAGGGCAAACAAACTCGGTGGGCGGGTAGTGCAACTTTTTAGCGGCCGTCCTCAATTCGGTTGGCCATTACACGCGAGTTATGAGAGCTAGCAGCACCAAATTTAGTATTTTCGGGTAGGTGGTGGCCAGGGCTATCTGCAGCCATGCTTTATTTGTCGCTGGAGTCCCGGGTTCGAATCCCATCGCCGGCATTTGCTTTTTCTATGCTTTTCTTTACCAATTATATTTGACAGGCGTTCCTCGTGAAATGTATGGCTACGGTTTTTCCCCGGACCCAAACCCGATCCAGCGAAATGGGTCCGCACCAGTTCATAATGTATCTTACCTCACAATGTTGGAACAAAAATCTGCTGAAAATCTTCCAGAGATGTTCCACGATCATTGCCATATCTACACATTTTTTGATGCAGGAAGGTTCACAGGATTGTCCAATCAAATAAGGATCGTCCATGACGTCATTGGAACAATGACTATAACCTAACCTAACCTAAACATACAACATAAATAAGTTCTGTCATAGCCAGGCCGCCGTGAACGCAGTCTACACTTGTATCAAGGTCGGTCGTCGTCAGGCATCAGCTGGTGAGTAAACAAAGTTTGGCGACGGGCGAGGCGACTGAAGGGGCGAGATATTAATTATTGACGTTAAAACTAGTTATAGTGCAAAATGTCTTGGGGGAGGCATCCATAGTTACTAAATGTGATATTGTCTATCAACTGGTAGGTATATTATAGGGATGAACTAATAACTAATGGTGTACTAATGGGGGGCAATACCCCCAGGTCTGCAGCGCAGAAGCTGCCACCACGATGTGACCTTGCACACCAATCACTGGCTCACAAAATTATTTGTCAGCCTAAGATTCGCTCGTAGCCAGAATCCGGTGACATCATAAAGCTTCCAAATGACTCCAGACCAAAAACGATGATAGTAACCTTGAACCCAGATTTTATTGCCTGGCCACGATGGTGACGCCAGCACCACTGTTACCCTTATTTTTTACAGAATTTTCCACTACGCACCCCAGCTTGAAAGCAATCCTGGGACCCTGCAGCTCACCCTTTGTTCTGGCCTGTCTCACTACCTCCAACATAGAACCTTGCATAGAACAGAGAAGTGTGGTACCTGCTCCTGTAATAATAAAGTTATCTTGCTCAGGTACTACCAGAACTTTTGCCATTCATGGGACACCTAATCAAACAAGTGATTCGTTCTTTCAAATGAACGTCATATACTGTTTAATAAATCACCAACCACAAAAACCTCTTACCGTTATGAAGAAAGGTAAGCCAGTCACAAACTCAATTTGACAGCCATAAGATCACCTTAGGGTTTACATTTAAAATTACCTAATGTTGATGTTTCAAGCTGTAATAGTGAATCACGCAACACCTCAAACGTGGGGCTGAAACTGCCGAAACCACTATATATATATATATATACCTATAATATATATTATAGTATTATTATTATTATTATTATATATTATGGTATTTTATCTACCGTGGGCAGCCGAAACTGGCGAAAGAGCCCGAAATAGGCGCGAAACTGGCGAGAAACTGACGAAATCGGCATTTGCCACGGCGTCATGTGTGTCAGGCGTTCGCGAGTGTTTGCGAGCGAAAAACTGCAAGCTGGGTCGTTAGGAACATTCTCGCTGTTGCTTTGTGACGTACGTCGGTCTTGGATCCAATTTTCAGACGGTCAGGAAGGAGAGCCCGCGAAAAATGACAAGACATTGTAACAAGGGGTAGTGCGCTGCCAGAGAGTGTACCCAAATGACGCATGGGATAGGCTCCGCCTCCTGCTGTCTGGCATCCGATCCTATTGGTCATGCTGACGTTCATCCTGCCTTCTCATTAGCCAATCACGTTTGGGGCATTATGAACCCAAGGCACTTGTGAACTCATGGCACTTATGAACTCTGGGCACTTATGAACTCTGGGCACTTATGAACTCTGGGCACTTGTGAATCCTGGGCACTTGTGAACCCTGGGCACTTATGAACTGTGGCACTTATAAGCTCTGGCACTTATGAATCCGTGGCACTTATGATACGGACCCAGTGAAATGACCATGCGCCATTTTCCTTCCAATTCCCGTTGTGGCCGGGGGTGCGGAAATTGTTCTTCCGACCACGGTATATGTAAATACTCTTCCGACCTGCTGGGTATCGCCGCCGTGGAGGTGAGTAATATTTTACATTTTATTGTTGAAATGTTGTGACGGGGAAATGTATCATCTATTGTAGTGTTCTGCAGGGTTGTGCTCGACTCAGATTTTTTTAGACTGACTCGACTCTGACTCATTGTCGAAGGGACTCTGACTCAACTCTGACTCAAGCGGGGCAATTTTTTATTTTGAGTCGACTCAGCGTTGACTCATTTGCTTTTACCCCTGACTCAACTCTGACTCAAGCGGACAATTTTTTATTTTGAGTCGACTCAGCGTTGACTCATTTGCTTTTACCCCTGACTCAACTCTGACTCAAGCGGGGGACAATTTTTTTGAGTCAACTCAACTTTGACTAATTTGATTTTACCCTGACTCAACTCTGACTCAAGTGAAATTTTCTTGAATCAACTCATTTTTTGACTCGTGACTTAACGACTTTGATTCAAATGTATTTTACTCACAAAAACTCTTTGGAATATTATATTAGATATGTAAACTTTTATTTGGATTTACACTGGATCAAGGCACATGAATGAATGTTGCATTATCATAAATATATACTGCATCCAGTTGCATTGAAATATATATTCCAATATATATGTTCCTAATAGCAATAATAATAATAATTATTATTATTATTTTGCACCAGCACAGGTATATATCTGTACTTTACCACTATTGTTAATTGTTATATAACTATTTTTTAATAATCCTATATAATAGGATGCAAATATGAAATAAGTGAGGAAAATGTATTTGAAGTTGGTTCTTGAGCTGGGAAAAGTAAAACAGGTGTTAATTAAAATTGAGTTTCCGAACCAATCAACAAGCTCAATAGTCAATACTGATAGCAGGCTAGCAGGCTGTAAAACACTAACTGGTGTATTCATGTATTTCTGTATTCATGTATTTCATGAATAGCTACTTACAGTTAAAAGAGCATAAAGCATAAAAGCATAAATAAAGAGCATAATTTCAAAAGAGCATAAAAGAGTACAAAATGCATACCAGCAAACAGCAACTTTGCCAACCATATAACTGAACCCTCCCAGACCCTCCCCTGGGGAGGGTCTGGAGCCTGACCCTGTTAGGTTATGCAGCGCAGCGAGCGAATGTGAGCAGAGCGTTCTAAACGTGGGTCTCTGCAACCATAATTGCTGTAAGGTTAGGTCAGGTTCGATTATGTATAGTTTTTGGTGATGGTATAGCTTTAGTATTACTGGTACACTTTTCGGTATTGGTAGGGCAGGCGTCACACTTCCGTACACAACACTGTAGGTAGTGTGACAAGCCTGAACAAGTAGCGGGCGGTGCAGCCGGATAGATGACGTCATTGGGAGGGTATACTTAATAGTATAGGCCTGTTTACTACTCGATCAGACTTAATGTTACAGGCCTGTTTACTACTCGATCACACTTAATGGCGAGGTTAGGTTAGTTTATGTTATGGTACCTAACCTAACCCGCTATTAAGTCTGCCATTTAAGTTTAGGTTATGGTACCTAAACTAAACTAACCCCACCATTAAGCCTGATCGAGTAGTAAAGACGCCTACGCCATTAAGTCTGATTGAGTGTGAACAGACCTAAGCCATGAAGTCTGACCGAGTAGTAAGCAGGCTTACGCCATTAAGTAGGGTCTCCCCTATATCCTCCCAATGATGTCATCACGCCGGCTGCACCGCCTGCCACAGCCACTTGTTCAGGCTCATCACAGTTCACACTAGCTACAGTGTTGTCAGTTGTGTACGGAAGTGTGACACCTGCCCTACCAGTACCCACTTTTCTGCCTGTCGTAATAATACTCTTCTTCTATCAAGGAGAACACCATTACAGTTGAGACACAGTAGGGAAATACTTTAACAATGGAGCGCTCCAAAAATAGAGCCGGTGACATCAGAGCCTGCCATAGACATGCATGTAAATGATCTCAAATTAGAGCGCCTTTATGAACACTTTTTACAAAAACCACTTGCAATAAATTGTAACAAAATGTGAGAAAACAAGGAAGCCATATAGGATACAACAATTATCCAACAATCATGGTTTTTTCCTGCTCAAGTCTGAAAAAAATCCAGATGCATATTGAAAATCTGTTTGGAATTGCAAACTTCTGAAACGTGATGGGAACATTATGGCGTGCTTGGTCCAATCCGCTCTAATTATTGAGTACACATACTGGCCAGCGCTCTAATTTTGGATTATCAGCATTCAGCTCTATTTATTGAGCATTTCAGCACCAGACAACAGCAGGTAATCCAAACATAGAGTAAGGATCTTGACTGTTTCCTGCGTGACATATTCATAAATTTAATGTGACCTATCTTTAAACAAAGTTTGAGGTTTTTTCTCAACATACATGCCCTCTATGGGTCGTCAAGTGGTCACAGTGCTACACAATAGCCGTTTAAAAAAGACCTCATTTTCGCGACTGATTAAAATCTAACTATCTGATGCATTCTAAAATATAATCTGATGCATTAAAATATCAGATTAGAGCACTCTATTTTTATAGTATTTCCCTACTGTGTCTCCAACTGATTAACTGGGGAGGTAAATTACTAAACTATTACCGTTCATCCATATATACATTAAACAAGAATAGGGATAAAATGTCACTCCAACTCTGCTTTACACCATTCGATACATTAAATCCCACGGAACAAGTGGCTCCCCATTTGACAATCATTTTGTTTTCCATACCAAAATAAAAAATGCCAACATCCTTATGTAACAATTTGCCACAAATAGTTACATACATATACGATAAAACCGATTCCAGACACGCGCATAACATACCTGCCTCGCAAGGCCCTAGATACTAGGTAGACCCGTCCGGGGTAGGCAGCGAATGGCGTGACGTCACGGGCACGTGACGTCACACGTTCCATATTCAAATAGTGTTAAATCGGCCTACTTTCGCGTCCTACCAGTTGAATACCTTAGGTGCCAGCGGGATGAATTGAGCACTAAATGATAGATTGAAATGTCCTCTACAGCTCGCTCTTCGGCCATTTTCTCCTAAATTGCAAGGGTGAGCCGCTAGGCGATGTCAAAGCGAGGCATGCAAAAGGTGGGAGGCCCATGCCCATATAAGGTCAAGCTCCGCCCCTGTACACAAACATGGTGGCCGTGCCGGTCTCGAACGCTCCCGATTCGGCCACCCCATTGGTGGAAACCGTGACTGTGACGTCATGGGACCGTGACGTCATGGGACGGGGTGGACACGTTGCGGAGATAGGCATGACACCCCCTGCCTGCCTCGAGGCGGAGACGACCAGACGGCGCGTTGCGCAGCACTGCAGACTCAGCACTACTAAACCTCTCCAAATATCTCTCTAATATTACGTCATCAATATTGTAGCACACCTTCTTGACACGTGTATATTAAACACGGTTATAACTTATAATACCCTTTAAAACCCGCTCTGATACTCCGCACTCAAAATTAATAAAAAGTTCGGATGTAATTTTCAAGTCAACTGGTTTAATCAGTCATTTTGAGAAAAAAAATGCATATGTGACACCCCAGAGTAACTTGTGAACTGGTGGTAGCTAGTGTCAGCATGTGGACCAGTATGTTGACCAATCACAGTCCTCACAGTCACAGTCTTCAAGCTTCAAGGACCTCAACACATTTGAAGATCAGCGCGATATGAAATCGGTATGATTTTGATACTCCAACTTGCAAGTCATTGTTGCGGCGCGGAAGAAATAATCGCACTCTAACAATACACGCCTTTATAAATGTTTTTAAATGCAACTGAGTGAACTGACAAGTGTGAATTAACATCTGTAGGATTTCAGGAGATAAAAAATCGGCGTTAGCAAACAAAGTGAATTGTGATCTATTGTTGAATTAACCTGTCCTCGACCTCAAGTGAATTTGTGATGCAAATTTTTTATTTCAGACATAAATGGCGCATATGGTTCATACCTCATGGTTCGTATAAACATTCCAGGAATGTTATGTTGATATGGTTACTATTAGGTTATATATACTGCAGTTATCATTTCCATGTACATATCCAATTTTGTATTGCTTCATTTAAGATAAGGAGCAGTCAGCAGAGTTTGTGATGTAGTTTTACTACTTTTAATTGTAGTTTTGCTCCATTGTTAAAGTATTTCCCTACTGTGTCTCTCAACTGTAATGGTGTGTACTGGAAAAGTGGGTACTGGTAGGGCAGGTGTCACATTTCCGTACACAACTGACAACACTGTAGGTAGTGTGAACTGTGATGAGCCTGAACAAGTGGCAGCAAAACAGTACTTTTAAGTGATTTTTTAGACAGAAAATTGATTTATGTAGGTTTGAAAAGCACCTGAACTCATACCCTCACACTAAAACATTGTTTGGACCCCTTTATTATTTATTTGCTCCCAATTTCTTGTTTTGCATCAGATGTGACTGACTCATAAGAGGATGAGTCGACTCAGCTTTGACTCAAACAGCATCCAGACGACTCAACTTTGACTCAAGCGACATCCATGCGACTTCACTCCGACTCGACTCAAACCTCTATTTGTATATAGCGACTCGACTCTGACTCAAGTTTAGCCCATATATTTTTTTAACGACTCAACTCTGACTCAAGACGAGCCCCTATTTATCTTAATCGACTCGACTCTGACTCGAGTTGATTTGAGTCAGAGTCGAGTCAAATTTGACTCACCGACTCTGAGTCGAGCACAACCCTGGTGTTCTGTTTGAAACTTTGCCACTGCGACTGTGATGTGCAAGCGGAAACGGTGCATATCGATATTGATGTCGAGCTTATGCGTGTGTGTTTGAAGCTCTTGTTATGGGACAAGAACCACATCCTCTATATAAAACCATATAAAAAGGATTAATAAACATATATGATTTATTAATATATAAAAATGTCTATCGGGGCAGGCGTCACCACTCCCAATGTCCAGTACTAATAGCGGTGGCGTCACACATCCATGACGATCAAGATTAGTGTATTGGAAGGACAATATGGAAGCACTGCAGCCCTGTATGAAAGGCGTGTTTACAAATTGCAGCCAAGTTGAGGCCGAGCCGGGAACGGCTGGGCTGATTTATTCAAATTTGGTGTGTGGTTAGGTTAGGTTAGTTAGATTAATCAGCCTATTTCTATAGGCCGATTGTATTCAAATTTGGTCTGGTTAGGAACCTTATCGGCCCAGCTGTTCCTGAGATATAGAAAAGGGGTGTGCATGTGTGCCCGACAGATTACCCACCTCTGACTCGTGTAATCTTGTAGCTAATGGATCCCTAACCACACACCAAATTTGAATACAATCAGCCCAGCCGTTCCCGGCTGGTCCTTAACTTTGTTGCAATTTGTAAACACGCGTATGAAAGGTGTTAATGACGTCATGTGTGCTTTACTTGTCTTTGAACTTGCCATCATATTCAGATCATATTCAGCGTTGAGTACCGATTCGCTTTGAAAACTAGGGAAACCCTAACCAAACCTAACCTATCCTAACCTACGGATGTTTGTTCCAGGGTATGTATGCTTGGGATTAACAGGAATATATTTTGACAAGGGATAAAGCAAATATTTGCTTTACCCTTGCCTAAAATATCTCCTATGATTCTGCCTTCGGCAGAATACCTTTGACTCCCGTTTCTCAATATTTTGCTACCTCTTAGTACATGTGGAATAATTATCCACCAATCAGCATGTTTTTTTTTAAAGTGAATCGGTACTCGACGCTGAATATGAGTTGAATACAAATCCGAATACGACGCCAAGCTCACAGACATGTATAACGCACATGACGATAGAAATCGAACCTTGATCTGTTTACACTGGAGTGGTGACGACGGCTGAGAGTTGGTGACGATGGCCCCACTGATACCAAAATGTCAGTGCTGATGCTAATAGTGAGGTTGATACGAGGTTATGTTGAGATTTCACTGGCTATTTTAAAAAAAAGAGGGTAAAAGTCTAAATTTCAGACTTGCTTTAATATTTTACTTAGCATGTTATTGGCTTTTTTGGTGAGCTGGTATTGTCAACATGTTAAATATGTTATGTCTTCATGTAATCGATTGCACAAATCGATAGAAACTCTTGCAAAGCATATCCTTCAGCCGCAGATAAGTACGCCAGAAAGAACAGCACGTGTCCGTATATTAACTTAGCCGGAAGGAAGAACGTTCCGTACAACACCGTCATGTCGAAAAGAAAAGTATGAATGTAAACAAATGCAATAATGACGCGGCGCGGCAAAATACGGCAGAAACAACGCAACCAAATCAAAACATAATGTAACAAGCGCGACACAACACCGCCCCTCTCTAAACGTTAACCCGACTCTTACATTGAACACTGAACAGTACACTTCAGCGTGTCGGGTTCGCGCAGCTAAGGGGTGTAGCGCACAGGAGGGCGCGGCGTCCTCAGACTCCTCCTCGGAAGCGTAGGAGCCTCTGGAGGAGGAGAAGGAGGAGGAATTCGCTCTCGCGGAGTGGAGGGATCACTCGGAGAGCTCGTTACCTCGGGCACGCACGGCGTCATCACCCACGCTTCCTGACCACACAAATGGCTCGGCGCCGGCGGACTGGCGGTCTGCCGCCGGAGCCCCGACCAGGCGTCTAGCATGCACTCGTTGCCCGTCCATGAGCCTGTAACTCACCGGGCCAGTCTGCCGATCGATGGCAACTGCTGGCTCCGCAGACACCTTCCCGGTTCTGGGGTGTCGCACGCGGACGCGGTCGCCAGCTTGCCACGTCGGCGGCTTGCCCGCTCGGCGGGCGTCGTACCACTGTTTGTACCCGGCCTGGTACTTCTCGGCGTGAGCCGTGAGCCGTCCGTCCCGCGCGACAGGCAGCGGCAGCACGTCCAGGCCTGTTCTCATCTCACGTCCCCGCATGGCGCAGAATGGAGACAGGCCTGTTGCCGGGTGCACTGTAGCCACAACAGTGACTTTACACTGACTTCTGATGGATACCTATAATCCAGTCTGCAAAGTGGGGCACTTCTCAACGAAATTCCGTTGTTGCGCATGATATTTATGCACACAATTATGATTTTTCATGTGCAGAATGCAACCCTCATGCACACGCTATGTGTGCGCACCCTCCAACATGCGCACCACCGGGGCCGCAGGGTTAATTATTATGCCGTACAAAACACAATGTAATAAGCAGCCTGCTAGGTGTGCCACATTTGTTGCAGAAACGTCGTAATTGTCTCATTAAAGGCTAATGAGAAGCTTTCTTTTGAAATGAGCGGAGCAGAGTGAGGACTGGCATGTGCAGGGACACAGCGACACCACAATTATTATTTGTGTTTGTATGCCCACTGCTGCTATGTGCATTTCCGCTTGTCTCATCTACTATCGAAGGAACAAATAATTGTAATTTTGGGCAATGAAATGGACAGTAACTATAACATAGTATTTACAAAAATGCTATCTATTTTTCCCATTTTAAATATATGCATTTTTGATGTGTCTTGAGTTGGACGCTTGAGGTGCCCCTGAGTGTTTATTGTGTTTTTTAGTGTGCATGGGTCAAAGCTGAGTGCGCATCCATGCACGCATTTTGATCCCCCATGTGCATGCAGTCTGTCGAGCCAGCTGCCACACTTTGCACTATGACCTATAATAGGCTGAAGTAAATACCAAACAATAAATAACCAATAAATATCAAATAAATAAATACAAAATAATAAATACCAAACATAACCAAATGAACTTCAGAGCTTTTTAAACATGGTTTACAAAACTGCTATCTTAGTTCAAAACCCCATGTTTAAAGGTCCCCTAAAACACCCCAAATTTGAGCAAAATTGACATGTCTTGGTCTGGAAAAAACTAAGCAGCTTTTATTAAGGTAAGATGGTTTTAAATTAATAATATATGCATAAAGACGCCAAATCTGATAAGTTTATGGAAATTAAGAGTAAATTTTTTGGATTTGGCCCCCCAAACTGCAAAAAAAGACGCCGTTCTGGATCCGCCAGTGACTGTTGGGTTGGGAAGTGTGAAACAGGGCTTTTTGGTGTAGAATTACCTCACATTCTTGTGGGTTAGGGAGTGTGTAGAAAACACATTAATAAAGGGTGTTATGCTCATTGCTCACGCTAAAGACATAATAATAGAAGATATGTTAGCAATGGTAAAAACTAATATTTATGGTTAAATTATTCAGTTTTATACTTAGTTTCTTGCACATTTGGCCTGTCCCATGAGACATGGAGACCCAAACATAAAACGTAACCTAAATTATTTGTTTTTACTTTTCCCTAAGATCTATTCCTATGACATCTGAGCTCTCAAACCCTGGCTGGCCAATTATCTGAAGTTAGGCTGGGTTGTATCTAATTCTAGACAACAAATGGTTACTTTAAAAGCCACAGATACCTATCTTAGAACTTATTGATGCATTGGATGGTTTGCATGATAATGGACATGATTGTCAAAATATATGTGAAATATATTAATAAATAATTGGCATGTTATCAATAATTTTAACATATATCTTAGAACTGTTTACAGGTAGGTATTTCTGAAACGCACTCTCTGAGTATTTCTTTTTTACCACTCTACAAACGCAAAGCCTTAACTCTTGCCTTGGTGGGCCTCTGAGCCACCTTTGCCCTGTTGGGTTGGTGGTAAAAATACCTTTACCCTTTAACTGGAAAACTAAGAGGGCTGGAAGGGCGCAGAAAAAAAGCAATTGAAAGCTCTCGGCAATGACGTTGGAAGTTTCTTTGTTCACATTGCTCAGATGAAAATTGAGGTCACTAGAGGTCATTGAATGTAAAAATTATCTGATATATTATGTTTAATCTCCAGAAACTCATTGATATGTCAGGAACTATGACAGCTATGACAAAAAAATGAAAACCCTTGAAACATACTACCAATGCTAGGTCCAATGCTTGGTGCGTCTTGACGAGACAAACACATTGCGATTTGAGACCATTCCGACGTTTGTATCTATACTCGATCAAAAGGTATTGGCAAACAACTGTCTGTGACATCAGGCGACCTCAGCTGATCTTTTGATGGGAGGGGTCACTGATCAAAACTTACACCTGGATTATCAACCATGGTTTCATTTGACATGATTCTGATAGAATTAAATGAAGCGAATGCGTATCTTCGAAAAATAAGCATTTGAACATTTCTTCCTTGACTTAGAATGGGGAATACCCCCCCCCCCCTCCCCACCACCACCACCACCACCACCAGGGTGAGGGTTAAGTATCTACATATACTGTATGCACATACACAATTGAGGGTGGCTATTGGGCTTCCTAGAACAAGTGGGTCCTGAAATAGCGATGCCCTGAGAAGTGAGAAAGTGAGAGGCTGCCCCACCCAATGTTTACCACATTCCAACGCTTGGGTATATGCAGTGTGGGTTTTTACAACTTGACGCTTAGAGGTCCAATTGAATATTAGGTATTAGGTATACTAATAAAGTAAACTAATTGTGCCTGTTACGGTGTTATTTCCTTTGAGCAAAATTTTTCTAGTGTACACACGCTACCATTCTTATTGGCAAAATAAAGGAAGCTTGGGAAAGATAACACACTACAATGCCTGCCTGTTTATTTAGAGGCATGCCCTTTTCTTATACCCGTTGATCTCCCATTTCAGGGGCCGAGCAAATATTCCTGTCCTATATCGTCCTGCACATTCTCGGATCGTGACATCGATGGCTTTGCAAGACACCTAAATCGACATACTTTTGAGCAACCTGGACTAAAATTCCCATGCTTTAGATGTGGAACAAAGATCAAGGGTGGACGAAATTGGAAACGTCACGTGCTTCGTGATTCATGTGTGCGTGTGCCGCTCAGAGCTCGAGTTGAACGTCATTCTCCTGAACTGGTGGATGCTGATAGAGGTTCTGAAGTTTCACCGATTGTAGAACCAAGGTCTTTTGTGAACCAGTGTGATGCGCGTGCAGATGTAGCATTGTTTTTGGGGAAGTTGCAGTTTCATCAGAACGTGCCAGCGTCAGTGTCAACTTATATAGCAGACAGTGTTAATAGTTTGTTGTCTAGTGCCATCACTGAGGCGGTTAGCCACGTAGACCCCGATACATGTCGTGCCGCCACTTCTCAGTCGAAGACGCTCCAAGCCTTAGGCGAGTTCAGATCTCGTTACAGTGTCGATAAGTTCATTCGTGACGAGCTTGCTGCTGTGCAACCGGAGACAGTCGAAGTTGGTAGAAGCACTCAAGGGAAGGTCTACCGCTACCAGTACATACCCATTCTTGAGCAGTTACGAAATATTTTAGTATTCAGCAACAGTATCTCAGGATTTGTTTTTGATGACTGTAAGCCAACTCACCGCGTACTTAGGGATGTTATCGATGGCTCATGTCACCGTGACGATGAAAGTGGTCTTATTCGACTAGTTTTCTATTTTGATGAGTTTGGGGTCGTAGATCCACTTGGCAACAAAGCTTCAAAATACAAAGTAGGCGCGATATACTATTCTATTCTTAACGTGCCAGTACATCTCCGCTCCCGGCTGTGCGGGATTTTTCTTGCAGCGCTTTGTAGTTCAGCACACATTAAACGTGTGGGTTGGCATAAACTTCTGGAGCGACTCTTGGCAGATATAGTAAAGCTTCGAACTGACGGGATTCAACTCAAGGACAGCAATGGTCGAACATTTCATTTGAGAGGTGTGGCAAGCTGCTTCGTTGGAGATAACTTGGGTTTGAATGGAATTGGTGGATTTACAGACAATTTCAGCACTGGTCGCTGTTGTCGCACATGCACGTCCTCAGTTGATGATCAGCAATCCTTGTTCGAGGAGAGAAGCTCTTCATTGAGGAACGTAGAGTCTTTTCAGGAACATATTACTGAGTTAACTACCCAGGGATTCCCTCAAACGCTTGTGTCTAAATACGGTATCAAAGCGCGTTCCCCACTCTGTGACATACACAGAGGATTTCCAGTAGAGCGACTACCACCTGACGTAGCCCACGATTTGCTAGGAGTTGTGCCATACACGTTGCGTTTAGTCCTCGAGTCCCTTTTAAAGGATAAATTCTTAACCCTTGAGATATTAAACCACAGGATCGATGCCTTCAGTTTTCTGGAGAAAAATAAGCCACAGCCTCTGACACGAACAAAAGGGATCCTCAAGGTGAAGGAAACGGCCAAGGAATCGTGGACTCTTCTCCGAACTCTTTCTTTGATCATCGGTGACTTGGTCCCGACCGAAGACCTTAGGTGGCGTGTACATATAGGTCTTTGCGAGGTCGTCGAAATAATACTCGCCTCAGAGTTCTCGGAAGGTGACATTGTTTACTTAGAGCAACGCATATCTCAGTGGCTGGAGCATCTTCATGACACGTTCCCCGCCTTTCGTATAAAGCCGAAATTTCATTTCCTTACACACTACGGCACCCACATCCGAAGGCATGGTCCACTGCGACACCTGTGGACCTTACGCTTTGAGTCCAAACACTCCTCACTGAAGACGATCGCGGTTAGGTCAAATAATCGTATTGACGTGTGTAAAACTATGGCTGGTAAACATCAGCGCGCTCTTGCATTGCACTTGCATGATCAGAGGTATATGGCGGATTCCAGAATCGAGAGCTTCCAATCGGCTGCATCTGACCGTCTGTCCGCTGGGGGATGTCTGCTTGCGAATACTGTGGGTAGCGGGAATATCGGACATCGGGTCACTTTCAACGGAACGTCGTACACAAAGGGTGGTGTTGTGCTTGTCCATGAGGAGCATGTATCCTTTGGCGTCATAAACGCCATTGCTATCACAGAACGAGATGCGTTCTTGGCACTGACTATGCTGATGTCTGAGTACGACATGCACCTGAATGCCTACAAAGTCAGTACAACGGACTCGAAGAAGGTGGTGCGCGTGTCTGATCTGGCTGACTACCATCCATTGAATATGTACGTGGTGTATGATGAAAGTTATGTTGTTATGCTGTGGCACGTGTCCGAGTAAGCGTTACATGCGTTGTTGAATGTACAGCCGAAGTGTGCTGAACCTGTATGCTACATGTATTGGTCATTGATCTGCGTGGTACCTGACTGCTCGTACAAGTCACCCGCCGACCTATTAACCAGGTGGGCGACAGCTATTGTTTATTTCATAAGTGCAGCATATGATATGAGATTAACTATGCTGCTTGGAAGGAGTAGATTGTTTGTTTGTGGTTTTTGTTTCTAGGGACTCAGGAAACCGATTAGAGATGTACATTAACATTATAGTGCTGGACAAATATTAGTGTTTCACATAGTTTTCATGGGTGCTTGCAATTTTCATTGTGAGATTTATGCTTTATTTAACTATACAATTGGTTAATATTTATGTAAAATACTTCATAAATGTCAAACTTTATAATGTATACTTGCATATAATTACAGTAGATATTTTCAAAACTCTTACAATCCTTTTAAAATAAAGTGCAATTGAGACTGTTTCAGGAAATGTGGTGCTCTTAAACAGAAGTAGATTTTTCAACCCCTTTGGTCACAAAACTTGTGATTTGTTTCAGGTGAAGTGACGGACTCGCCCAAGATGTTCACGTACGTCGTGTCATGGGACCGAGGGGGAACTGGTACCGTCAACAAGCTGGTGACTGTGAAATCGAAGTGTGTTGTCCTGGAAAAAGCGAAACAGGCATTACATCTCCAAGGAGATTTCCACGTCGAGTACTTCTATGCTCCTTGTGAGTTGTATGTACGAGCAGACTCTCTTGATGAGCTCCCCGATGGCGGTAGGATCAGACTCGTACCTGCCAACACGATTCTCGACGCGACCTCTATCTCGACTGCCTCCACCGAGCCTAGCTTCCTCACCGATCTCGACCAGCCAGATTCCTACGTGCTTACCACCGCCACTGCGGATCCTCTCGACATCACATCCGAGCTGTCTTCCAAGCTTGAACCACGTGGAGGCAGCGCCTCGACAATGATTCTCGCACCGTAAGTGGCATCACCATAGTAATATTTCCCGTTGTTCATAGTCTTCATCAATAGTCCGGAAGTTTGAGAGGTGCCTCAATTACTCTATTACGTTAAGAAATGTGTCCTATCCGTGCACCATCATGTATTGCTCCTCTTCCTGACTTCAATGTTTGCATAATGTATCACCGTAACTGTTATCCTTCGCGTGGCTGCACATGTGCCCGTGCTTTGGCTTGCAAAGTACGGTCGTTCTCCGTCCTTATACGCCAAAACACTGCTATTGCGCCATCTTGTCATGTCTGATATGATATGCTTTGGAACTTGATTGTCAACTGCTTTAATGGAGTTTTGTGATGTCGACATTTGTTTGATTTTAATGTCTCTATCATTGATGCCAGTGTTTGCTAATTATGCAACATTATATAATATATTATTGGTGCGGACGTAATGCTTACAACTTTTCTCGCACAATCTGCCCGTCAATGACTATAGCTTGATGCGTTGTATTTTGCCTGAAAGCTGAAGACAGCTTTATTTATCCTTTCAGAGAAGAACTCAAGTACTCTCCAGAAAAGGCGGGTGAGCCCGCACCTGCAACGGTGACTTCTGGATCCAGCTCCAATCACGTTTCTGTGCCCAGCGGAGGCTGCGCACCCGCGCAGGATGTCAAGTGCGCTGGCGTGCCTGGGTAAGAAAGCGGGGAAGGTCGAGGTATTGGTGGGATTGAGAGGGAGGGAGGGAGGGAGGGAGGGAGTGAGTGAGTGAGTGAGTGAGTGAGTGAGTGAGTGAGTGAGTGAGTGAGTGAGTGAGTGAGTGAGTGAGTGAGTGAGTGAGTGAGTGAGTGAGTGAGTGAGTGAGTGAGTGAGTGAAAGTGGGAGGATGGAAAAAGAGCTGACAGCAGCGTCGGAGGTGCAGTGTGGGCCATGCAATGTTTCCATGCAACGATTGTGGGCCATTTTCCCATGCAACGTTCATGATGACCGGGAATGGCCTAGATGGCGGTAGGAGCCTGCCCTCTCTTGTTTGCTTGTTGTTTATTATTGATAATGGACATGGTGTATGACGATAATGCACATGGATTATTATTTGATGATACTCCTATGGTGCAATCCCTGACAATTTAAATTTTAGAGTTGCACAACTGCAATTGCCGTATGATGTCTATGTTTGATATACAATGTGGATAAACACACACATAGAAGTAACATGTTAATAATTAATGTCCGTTTCTTTCACAGGCGTTTCTACTGCTCCAAGACGCTGACTCGCGGTCTACGTCTAAAACTGGAAGATGGTGCTGCCACCCTGAAACCTGGGGAGTGAAGCGCGATTACGGATTCGGTGTATGCCAAGTACACCACAATGATGAAAAGGTGAGACATTAAACATTCAACTTGACTCTCTCTCCTCTCTCCTCTCTCCTCTCTGTCCTCTGTCCTCTGTCCTCTGTCCTCTGCCCTCTGTCCTCTGTCCTCTGTCCTCTGTCCTCTGTCCTCTGTCCTCTGTCCTCTGTCCTCTGTCCTCTGTCCTCTGTCCTCTGTCCTCTGTCCTCTGTCCTCTGTCCTCTGTCCTCTGTCCTCTGTCCTCTGTCCTCTGTCCTCTGTCCTCTGTCCTCTGTCCTCTGTCCTGTCCTCTGTCCTGTCCTCTGCCCTCTGTCCTCTCTCCTCTTTGCACCTTATAGCCTAGTAGCTGTGGTGCTCCTAAAACCAAATCATCTCTCCTCTCTCCTCTCACCCTCTTTCCTCTCACCCCTCTCTCCTCCCTCCTCTCACACTCTCCTCCATCCTCTCTCCTCTCTCTCTCTCCTCTCCCCTCCTCTCCCCTCCTCTCCTCTACCCCTCCCCTCCCTCGCAACGTCGCACCGCACCACTTGGAAAATCCTAAGAAAGTTGGAAACTCCTAAGAAAGTTGTACCTCTGACCACAATATGCATCTTCACGATCGCTGAGACTTTAGGAAATTCTGTCTTACCTTCTCCCATGCCAATCCAGTGTCCTGTGTGTCAGTGACTTCTGGCTCCTCCACGGTTTGTGCACAAGGTCAACAACCATTTCACCATTTGTTGACACGCCTGTGTGCCGGTTGATACTCCTTGCTACGATGGATGGCCTCGACCGAAGGTCCAGTAAACACTACTGCTCCCGGCTCTGTGCCGGCGTGGATTCACAGTTTCCCGATCAGAAGCGATATCAGTGTAGAGATGTCTCGGTGCACCTTGGGGAGAATAAAATCAAGTTTTCCAAAGATATTATTTAATTTTCATTTTCACATTTGTGCCGCCATTCCTGTATTGTCGCCCTATGTCATGCATCGCAGATCCACCCACATGATACCCTGCGTTGCGTTGCAGCGTGCCTCACGCCTGACATACTTCTGATTTTGGCATATTCATGGGCCCTGGGAAGGTGATGCTCTTCTATGAATAGCGATGATGCTGCTTCATTCAATTCGTTTAACCAATTATATCGTCTTT